>KK117277.1:83477-102811 GCA_000611955.2 Stegodyphus mimosarum
CTACCACCATCTTCTTGAGAGGACTATCGAATAGAAAGGAATTATGTGACCTCATTTCAAGAACACGGTATAGTCGCGAACGTCCATGCCTTTGTAGAGGTTTGGTTTGTTGAATTGGTTGTTGGTTAGGTTTGTTGAAGTGCGAAGAATGAAAACTGTACAATGTCCTTGCCGCGATTTGAACTCCGAATCTTTCAACAACTAGTGAGACGTTCTTTCTAATTACCCCACTAAGACACGCAGTAAGGAGGAAGAAAATACCTTATATTCTTCCCCACTTAAAAAAAATGACTTAGGAGGCGGGACCCAATCCCCAAATCCTAATCATGATGAATAATCATCAACCATTTTAGTTTAGGCGCCACTAGTAAAGCCGTCTAGAACTTTTAGGTAGCAAAATGTCAAAAATGGACATTGTCCTCGCCGAGATTCGAACTTCGGCCTTCTAGCTGCTTCCAGTTGCACAGCAAAGGTGTGCTTTCCATTTGCACGGGAAAGACACGCGGTAAAAAAGGAGAAAATGTCTTATACCCTGTCCAAATTTTTCTAATGTATACTGTCTTCAGGATTTTATAATTTTCCTCTTTATCACTTCTACTTCACAGATGGTAAATCGATCTATGTGGCAGATTAGGTACACTGCGCAAAGAAAAAATGGAACAGCTCTCTCGTCCTACTGGGCCGATCTACGAAATTCAAATTACATTTTTTATGCCTCTTAAGCGCGACTTAGGATATGCATTAGACTGATATATAGCATTGTACAAATATAGGTATTTTGAGCTGAAACCGGACTTTTTCTGAAAAGACATGCCAATGCTTTTCCATATTTCGGTTCTACGACTTAAATTACATCAAATACCCAAGTTTTGTAAAAATTCCACGAGTAGTTTTTAGAAACTTAGCTCTCAAAATTTAACCCCTCAATGTTAATTCAATTTGGTAAGTATGCATTAATATGTCTTTTTTATGAAACTTATTTGATTCCAAATAAAATTCACCCATTTTTCATGATTTATTTTTACAATTTGTATTTTTAAATAATTTTAAAAATTTTCAAAAACAATTTTGATTTATAACCTATGAAAGTTTTACAGTCATCTTAAATTAGATGTATTTCCAAGGATACCTGCAAAAAATTACAGCTTTTTATTCAAAATTTCCATAGATATACATGAATTTATATATTAGCGGGTTTTGAAATTTGGTATATTCGTTGAAAGCGATAATAACGAAAATGTGGTTTACGTACTTTATTAAAATTATTTGAAAGTAGGAACAATCTGACTTTTTTCCTCGCCCTCAATGTAAAAAACGGAAAGGAAAATAGGTTGCCATATATTAAGAAGTTCGCCAAGATCTTGCACAGTGGAAGAGAAACTAAAATGGGTTGCCATATACTAAGAAGTTCGCCAAGTGAATTATTCTTGGCTCAAACTGAAAAAATGCGCCAGTTAAATATTTTTGAATTTCTGCGTAAATTTCGCACCAAATTTTACAAAATGTAATATTTAAGCATAATTTGAGTCGTAGAATCGAAATACGGAAAAAAAACTGGTATATTATTTCGAGACATGGAAAACGCAATTTAAATTTTGTTAATCGGCTCAGTAGAACGGGAGATATAGAACTGTCCCATTTTTTTTCTTTGCGCAGTGTACCTTGCAAAGCCATAGCAATCAGTCTTCTAAAACTATACTATTCTTAGTGGTACCCAAATGAAGATTTCAAAGAATTCTCACAACGCTCACAGTCTAATAAACAAATGGTTAACATTTCTCGATCTTTAAATCATTCAACTTCAAACAAGTCAAGTTGGGTTAAGAGTCTGGCTTTTACAAATTGGGGAAGATGTGATTAGAAAAATCTTATTTCTAGCTTGAAATATTTTTATTATAAGGATTTACAGTCTAGAAGAACTTTTCATGCAATGAATACAGTAAAGGTAACAAATTCACCTAACTTGCTCTATTTCTAAATCTATGTAAATCGAGTTATTGAAAGAAACGTTATTTCTATTCTAGGCAAAATTTTATGCAGGACATTTTAATAGGTTTCTTCAGGTGTAAAACAAATATCCAGAATATCTTTCAAAAACTATTCACCCAACATGCAGAATTCGTCTGCATTATCACGCCTGAAGGAAACAAATGCGACTTAAATTACTTATATTTCAAGAATATTGTGCTAAAGATTTTTCGGATTACAAATGTAGAATACATGAATTTTGTCGTGTCGGAAACGACATTGTTAATCTTTTCGTATTTCAGTTTTTTTTCCCTCTTTGCGGGAAAGGCTTAGTTAAAATCCCGCAAAGCAGTAACTGTAGTATGTGCAGTCTCGCAGAACGATATATAAATATTTCTTGAATTTATTTCGTCACGGCATCATAAAATTATCGCAAACAAAAAGTTCCTCCCATGCTATTTAAAGTTTAATTACTTGTTATTTATTAAGCATGAACACGCAAAGAAAATATTAAAAAAATTAGTGCAATATTTTAAAATTAGTAAAAGGTATTAAATGTTCAGCAGACCTTGCTGAGATAAAAGTAAATCTATTTTTTGTGTATATGCCTAGTCAAATTTCATTTGTCTTGATTAACAAGTTATTCAGACAAATTAGTGTCAAAAGACTAGTATTATTTTTTTATAGTTAAAAGGAAATGTATGCATGTTTTATTTTGATTTTGTAGATTGTTTTAAATTGTGAAGACAGCTATTTTAAGAAAGTTTTACCGCTCAGCTTCCATGAATGTAAATTAGCAGTTTTATCTTCTATAAAAAAATAATTTATGCTTCACTTATGAAATGAAAATTTCTTAATGCACAACTTGATAAAAAGAAAATATTTTATTCTGATTTTATAAGATATTGTATTTAAATAATTAAATTTTTAGTAAACTTTTTAATTTATTATAGTAAATATATCGTCATTAATAATGCTCCTGTAGTTAATACTACAGAAATACTGTAAGTTTTCTTTCATTATTTTGTTAGATTTTTGAAAGAGATATAACATGACTGATTAAATAACGCCAGAGTCACAGGAAATAAGCTTTTTCAACAGTTTCTAGAGATATTGAGTAACTAATTATAAATGATTATAAATTTAATGATATCAGGTGTTTCAGTTTGATATAAAATTAATTAGACAGTCTTAAGTTCAATTTTTTTAGCATTTTTTAAAAATTTAATCAAAATATACTCAAGTACTTTATACTGCAATTTGAAAAGAAATGTAAAATTATACCTTAGAAATTCTACTCTAATCGATTCTATGCGAATGGGCTGACAGTCCTGCTGTTTTTTGTGCTTTCCCTATTTGTGCAGTGAATATGAGCCAGTTTCCCTTAAAAAATCCTCCACGGAGTTATCCCTTCTCTTTGGCAGATAAACAGCTCTTGTGTGCTTTGCAAACTCAAATAGACTAATCTGAGGCTGGGGAAGGAAATATTACCTTTTCTTTTCATCAAAAGCCAAATCTATTTCTCCTAAGTTTAGCAAAATTAAAAGCTTAAAGAAAGAAAACGAACTTACGCATCTCAGTCTATTTGAAATTGAAATCATAAAATTATTATAAATAAACAAGATGCTTTAGATTTTAAAAAAAATGAAACTTAATAGAGAATTTATTCATCATAATCTAATTCAAAATTTAAGTCTTAAAATCATCGTTATAAATAAATAACAAATTTTTATACTCTTATTCTATCTGCATTTTCGTATTTTAAAACAAACATGGCTGAATAACTTTTACAAACAATAAAATTATATGACATACAGCTTCAAGTAACGTACCGAATTTTTGTACGGGTGTTGAACATATTTGCTTATGATGTAATTGATTTTAATTGCAAAAAATGTCAAATTACAAATGATTTTATAAAGGTTCTTAAGCACAGTAGCGAATTTAATTGAAACTTACTTCATGTGTAGGTGATTCCTAAACGTTTTAGCATTTCCTGTTTGGTATTCTTTAATAATTTATTTTGCAATCTATGAATCTGGCAACCCAGTTTGGTTTGGAATTGGGAAATTACCGTTCTAAAGTACGCAGCATTTAATTTAAGCAACGGACATACGGAATATTATTCATCATTAAGATGTACCCATCACTAAATTATTATACTACACCATACATGTAAATAGTCTCATTAATCTCTGTGTATTTGTGAGGTAAAAATAAATCGAATGTTAAACGAATTGGAAATTTTAATTAAGACAGTTATAATACTAATATTTGCGTGGCTCAATAAAATGTTGCGTAAAAAAGAGATTGAACTATGCTTTGTTAGAAATGATATAGCTGGGATAAATATATATAAATCAAAGAATTTTATTTCCTTTGTCCCATTTAGAACAAAGATTATAGGCTACAATTTTGAATCCATGGCAAAACATATCCATTTGTGCATAAAAAATTACCAGCATTACGATTATGGAAATACTTAACGCAGCATTTAATTATTACAATTTATTTTAAGCAATTTAGATATAAATCAAATTCAATTCAGATTTTCGTTCTCTGTATCTCTCTCTCTTTCTTGTTTTAGGGGGGTAGATGTATTTTTTTAAATTGCACACCTGATTCGCGTCAGATTCGAAATTCAAATATAACAACCCGAAAAAGAAATATGTAAAGAAACGTATGTGTCAAACGTAACTATTAAATAAAAACTGAAATATAATCAAAATATGCCCAAGAACAATCACGCGATTATTTCACAAGCAGCTTTTCAGTTACGTAATATAATTATTATTGGGTTCGTTACTAAGTGATTGCGGATTTTAAATAAGAAAGAAAATTCAAAATTTTTACTTTAAAACATAACTTTATTAAATTAGGTATTGTCCGTTTTTGTTGCATCTTTCAGGCCGTGTCATAATTTCATGTTTATAAAACTTCTGTTTTTTGTCCTCAAAGCGCTGAGTTAGATGAGACTTTACATCATCAATATCATTCAAAGTTTTACCGCTTAAGGAGTTCCACATGGAACGAAATAAATGCAGATCTGGAGGATAAGGTCAGGGCTATATGGCAGATGTAACAATACATCCCAATCTAGCCCAATAATTTTTGGCGCTGTGACCAAAGGTATGTGTGACTTTCCATTATCATTTTGGAAAACAAGACCCTTACGATTTTCCAATTCTGGCCAATTCTCAGTTTGGTGAGTTGCTAATTTTAGACTTTTGAATTAAACGTTTGGTTTCCTGGTAAAAGTTCAAAATACAGAATTCTTTTATAATTACATCAAACTGATGGCATAATCTCTTTGGTGAAACTCAGATTTTGATGTTGACTGGGCTAATTCCTCCTGATATAAGCGTTATGAACAGGATGAATTAGCAATTTGCCGTGACGAAACAATAACGAAACAATAACGTAGTTTATAACAAAAGCTGCGTGTTTGTTATAAACTATGTAGTTTTCATCGCTAGGAATCAATCATCAATTGAAAATCGGATCAATTTTGTTGTGTTTCAGAAGCGAATCTCAGATGCTAAGGTGTTGCGTCAAATGAAATTCCTTAAGCTGATGATCGAACCATAAATCAATTCCTGTAACATAACCAAGTATTTTAGTTTTTTTAATGCATGTACGCGATACATTGAGCTTCTCTGACGTGTGGCTACGTCTTTCATCTTAATGCAGTTCTACTGGTCGATGGCACTGAGAGTAAAGAGAAGGTACTTCATATTTGAAAATTGGTTATAACTAATATGCTCGATAATACGTGGAGTTGATCTTAACATTTTTCTCCACTCTCTTTGCTTTTAATATGCTGCTATATGAAAATGCAGCAACAATCGTAAATTTATTTGAAAAACTTTCTTTATATTCTTTGAACCATGTTTTGAAATTTTTCTCCTCTTTGATGATAATAAAAGATCTCTTTTTATTGTGGCCATTTAAATGTACCCAAGATTCATTTGTTGTGCCAACGTTTTCTATTTTTGTTCTGATAAATGTTTCTCATAAAGAATTCTGCAGCGCGTTCTTCATTCTGCAATATGTCGGGGAGAAAAAAGATAAACATTATGTTTTTTTGCCCTTTCAAAATTCAAATCGGCATTAATCACTTTGTTTAGAGTTGTTACTAAGCATTTTAATGATTTTACAACTGTCCCTTGACTTGGCGTATTTTCTTTTAACATTAAAGATATTACCTTTGCAACATTCGAAATATTCCGTTTTTAACTTGGATATGTATTTGAAACAATTTTTTCATTTTGTAAGGTTTTAGTTAAACTAACCAAGTTTTATTTTAATTTAAATCTTTCTATCTCTTCTCTGTTTCAACTTTCCGTCAGAAGAAGCGCGCGTTTTCAGCTTATGCTAATTTTGAAGTACAGCCAAGTACTATTTAAACCAGAGGTAGAAACCTCTCAGTGTGAGAGAGCTTTAGTCTCAGATCACGGTCATTCTGCTGGACGTTCGCCTGACCAGCTAGCAGCTAAAATTATAAGCCATAGTGCTTACTACGTGATTGCATATTGAAATAAATTGAAGTGCGCTAGTATTAGTATTTCTTGCTACGCACCAGTTAGTTAGAGGCCAAACTCCGCGAATTGCTCTGTGAGCAAAGTCTAATTTAATTTCTATTTAGGTTTAGTTTAAATTTATTTGATTGTTAAGTTAGGCCCAAGTGTGGTCTTTTACTTTCTGTATCTCTCCCGAGTTGGGAAGTGTGTAAATAATAGTGATTTAATAAAAGAGGATTTCAAATCCCTTTCAAGTGCAGTTATTCTCCAGCACAGCCAAATCTACATCAGAACAAAGCCAACATTTTTCAGCTCACTGTTCCAGAGCAGGACTGTAGTTTAGAAGGAGTGACTTCACCATGTTCCCTAAAGCTATGCACAGAACACTCAGTCCTGACAACTTGAAGTCAGACTTTGACATTTTTTCCTACTTGTTGACAATATTATCTATAGTAACTTTAGATGTCGAAAAACCATGGCTTTCACAGCTTTTTTTAATAATTAGATACGAATAATTTTCTTCGGAAAGAGCAGAAACATAATCTACCATCCAATGCTTCTTTAAAAGCGCCATTTTGCATGAAAAACAAAACTGTCAAGTAGCAGATAATAATTTATACTTTAAAAAATAAATATAGTTTCAATTAAAAGTATTTCCTAGCCTACATTTTTATAGCAAACCAAAATCATCTAAAAAATGGGCGAACAGCCTCTGTAGAATCGACGCAGTGTTGCCAGTTCGCAAACGTTCAAAACAGACTTCAGACGTTCTTTTTATTCTTTTAATTTATACATAGTAAGGGCATTTTTGTAAAAAAGGACAATTAGCTTTCAGGAAGTAATTTTCCTAATTACTCTCTGAGTTCAAACCATACAAACAGTTTACTGTGATTTTTTTTGTTGTTGTTTACATAATTGTTGGGTTGACTGTTGGACTTTGAAATCTTTGAAATCTTCCTTTATGTTACATCAAGATTATGACAGACCAGTCGGCATTGACTGAATTCAAAGCCCATTATCTGCAATGACAATTAAGAATTACAGAACTTTAATGATGAGACTATATTTGCTCTCCGTCAACGCCTCGGGATACACTTCGAACCGTACGTTTACTTTAAAAGATCAGTTTTCGTCTGGTTGTTAAGTTCTGGCATAGCATCTAGCGGCTGGCCGCTACCGTGGAGAGGCGCATTTTTGGTGAACTTAATGGAAAACTCTGGCTCTTACTTAATTTTCGCAAAAAGAAATCTTTGTAGAATAAATATCACAGCATTCTTTACTTAATTTTCGAGTAATCGAAAAAATTTCTTTCGGTTTTAGTGTGCCATTCTAAAGAAATTACGCATCTTTCGGGATTCCTTCTCTCATCACCGAACGATGATCCTTATTGAAGTACAACTCAAGCTGCCATATAAAATGTCGCAGAGGCAGTTAAGTATGTGGAAACATAGACACAGATGTAAACAAGAAATATTCTAAGTGCTAAGAATGTGAGTTTATCTAAAGAAATGTATTTAAGAACCTAAAGGAAATACATCCCGAGACAAAATTAGTAAACGTATTTGTGGCATTGACTTTATTGCTTTTATAACACAAATGTATTATGTATAGTACTGATGGATTTCACGCGTCTGCAACAAGTATTATAAATGAAAATAAGCAAGTCTATAACCAGGAAGTTTTATCGTTTTAATTTTAAAGTAACTAAAATTTTTGGCATAAATAACTGCTAACATAAACGAGGTTTATATACTCACAAACCAAGTCTAAATGTAGAAAAGTTTTAGAAAAATATTTATTATTACAAATTTATTTTATGTAAGGTAATTTGAGAACATGAAGAATCATAAGAAGATGTAACTACTATTTAAGAGAAATGCTAATACTTTCTGCTTGAAAATCCATTACTTAGATAGTGAACTATTGACGACCATTATCTAAGATACCATTAATTTGATAGCTCGAGTATTCTAACTCAATCTATCTAAATAATGGTCCCCGCTGAAAACTGGTACAAATTTTGTAAAGCGTATTCTGATAAATGGCAAGAAATATTACTTCCCTAAGAAATTATCCAAAATAGAGTTACGTGTACCCAATCCTAGCGCAGAATCACCATTTTTAATTTTCTTTGTACGAAGACCACTTTGGAGTACGAAATTCTAGTGGAATTGGGATGCCAGGATAATGTAAAAGCAGCTAGTAACTCATTTTGGCATAGTCAAGCAATGATAAAATAAGTAATATGCAGCCTCTCGGAAATTTTTGGATGATACTATCGCCTTGCAGATGAAAATCAAAATTACTGCTATAAAAATAGCTGGTACCTTAGCAGTTCAATAGTAAAAAGCAATTCTTACCTTTGCAATGTCTGGGACTTTAGCATCTTGCTTCATATAGTTTTGGACGAGTTTGTTAATCATTTGATATGTTATTTTTAATTCGATATTTCTTTAGTTTGGAAAAGGTTGCTTGTCAGTCAAAATCAACTGTTATTTCTGAGTTGCTGTCCATGGCATTTGATATCTACCCTTGTATGAATCGTAAACCACTCCCATTAATTTATTTCCAGTAGTTTATCGAGCTATAGGTCAGTTTATGCATTCACTCTAGTTCTAAAGCTTTTATGAGTACAACACATTAATATTTCAAGACAAGACAAAGCAGAATTGCTCTCAGCTGGTAGTTGTTGTTGATATCTATCCAAAGACAATTAAACAAGTTTTCTCAAGAAGTCTGTGGTGTAACTTCTTCAAGCAATGTCTCGAACAGTTTGTAACGCATCTCATTTATTTATTTCTCATTTCTGAAAGATCTTTCTCCTAACCTAGACATGTTTTTAGCTTTGGATAGCGCAGACAAATCTAGACTTCCTAATGCTCTTTCTTTGAATACTATTACTTCTCAAGAAGCCGAGGCACAAAACTAAATGAAGTTTGCCAGTCTAATTTTACCGTCTCCAAATTTTGGCAGTGTATGAACGATATGCGACAAGAAGCATTACTTCCACCATTACCGCAAGATTGCATTGGTATTAATTGGCACGTGAAAAGAAAACTGAATTTTGTTTCAGAATGTATAAGAATCACATGTAATATTGGTTTTCCGTTGTAATCGATGATGAATAAATGATGAATTTATTAAAGATATAGAAGAGATTTAAAATCTAATAGACTCAGATTCATCTCACGCCGCAAATAAGTGTACTATATAAGCCATATCCCTTAAGGCTTGTTTCACCTTGCACTTGGTAGACAAAAATTGTTTTCTAAGTGAGGAAATCAAGATAAAAAACCCTGAGGCAAGCTTTGAGAGAGGCATCCATAAAAGCGGCTCAAATCTGGATTCTATCTACTGACGAGTTAGATTTTTACCTGAAGAATAAGAGATGGCTTATCTACGAAAATGGAAGATTGTGTGTTGATTTATTCTAATAGTTATATATTGGATTGGCAAGAAAGTAATTTCGGTTTGCACACATAGATAGCGTTATGTTCGTTTTGATATCTTTCTGTTAATCTTGGATTTTGTTTTCATTTCAGATTTGGGAGTTAATACTTTTGGTTGCTATAGAATCAAATTATGTCTATTTTTTTTATAACTGTTAGTTTGCGGTCAATTTTAACTTCACGTCCAAAAATAAAAATTTTCGACATATTTTACTTTTTAATTTTCATAAAGGCAAGAAAGTGGCTCAGGTTCACATATATTTAGAGATATGGGAAGTTTGTGATGTTGATTGCTTAAGGAACGCATGTCTAAGAATTAGTTAAAAAAATTTCGCTCTGGAGACTTTTCGCTTGAAGATGACCAATGGTCTGACCCAATTTCTGAAAATGATGATGACTAAATTAAGACCATAATTTAATCGAATAGTCATGTAACTGAGCGAGAGATTGCAAAAAGGTTACATGTACCACAGGCAATAATTGCAAATTACATAAGATGTCTTGGACTCCTTGGAGCTCGATATTAGGGTTCAGCATGAAATGAAAGAAATTCAATTAGCACAACTCATCAATATTTGGGGTATGCGTTTCAAACATAATGCAGTCTACCATTTTTTTGAAATGAATTATCGCTGGTGATGAAAAATGAATCATCCACAATAACATGAATCGAAAAGGATCATGGTCCAAGCTTGATGAATAAACGCAAATCATATCAAAAGATAAATTTCATCAGTAAAATATCGTGCTATCAATTTAGGGGAATTACAAAGGTGTTGTGTATTTTGAGCTGCTTCCTAGTAACTCGGACAACTCAGACATTTACAGTCAACAACATATGAAAGTGGATGAAACAATCCCAAGAGTAAAAGCCAGAATTGGCAAATCGCAAAGGAATCGCGTTTCACCACGACAATGCGAGGTATCAGACATCTGAAGACAACAACACATACGAAATTATCGGAGCTTGTTTGGGAAGTGATATCTTATCCCCCATATAGCATGGCTTTGCTCCATTAGATTATCATTTATTTCGAAATTTGCAAAATTTCTTAGATGGTAAAAATTTCAGTGATGACGGAGACTTCAAATCACATGTGGTCTAATACGCACCAAGTGTGCTACAGGTACACCCTAAAGGCATGGGAAAAGAGGAAGAAAATACCTTATATACTTCCCCATTTAAAGGGCTACTGGAATTTAGGGGGCCCAGTCGCCAAAGGCTGTGACGAATTATTGTCCACCACCTTTTAGTTCGGGCGCCACTACAGAGTCATTAGGGTTTTTGATGCTGGAAACGTGAAAAATGTGCAATGCCCTCACCGGGACTCGAGCCTGGACCTATCGAATACGCATCGAGTATGCTACCGTTACACCAGGAAGGCATACGGAAAGGCGAAAGAAAATACATTTAGCAACAACAGTCGGGACAGCCAACTATCTGTTGATGAATATTTAAGATCTGAACTAATTAGTCTTTTACTTCTTAGTTTTAGTTTCTGACATGATAGAATACCCTTGCATTTATGTCTTATAAATTAGGTTAATATAGTTCTAGACGAAGACATATCTAAATTGCCAGTGAAATCTATATTTAGGTTTCGGATTATCAAAAGTGCGCCATTTCGATTTTAAGTTCTATCAGAAAAGGGTTAGGTGCTCCTGCAGTCTAATCTGTAGGTTTTCATACATCACAATTGCAAATAAAATATAAACAAACTATAAATTAAGAATTCATGATTACGTTTGCATGATTACTGTGGTCATGATTACATACGAATAAAGTCATTATTACGTATTTACTCGCATGTTCTTCCTTCCTCGCCTATTTCCATTTCTTAGCTTTTCAGCATACGATTTAGAATCTTCTGATTTATGGTAGTAACGTAAAAATGCATGTTAATATTCTTCTTGCATTGCATATGCAAGAAGAATATTATTTAAATAATTTGAACTAATTTCTTAGGAACGCAGAATGTAATAAAATTAATACACCTTTTCATACGTGATAATGTGTTACATTCTTCATTTAAACATTCCCCTCAGAAATGTTTATATGTCGCGAAATTTTTACGTAGAAATTAATGAAACAAACGGACGAGCCTATTCAGATAAATATGGTAATTACTATTCCTTTTTTAAATGGAAATTCGTATTACAAATTAATGTACTTAATGCTTCTATATTTAGTTTATATCGTTTGTGAAAAAAAATCAAGTACAATTAATTTATCCTTTAAAAATTTAAAATTTCAGTTTTTGTGATTGGGAAGCTGGAAATAATTGAATTTGATTTGGTTCAGCAATAATACCAAAGCACTTCAGGGCTGTCTACCTAGCGGAGAAGAATATTATTTATCTGGAGAACTTTATTAAGGGAAACTACTCCTACTTTATTGTACATGAAGAAAAGCAGGCCAAACCCATGTAGCCGGCCAATTTTATCAATTGAAAATGAACTTAAACTAATAGAAATTGGATATTTTAGCTTCTCAATCACCAATGGTCACAAAAAATTGCGCCTTTATGCAAGATTTTATCGTTTTAATCGGAAATAAAAAACTCTTTCTTGCCAAGACCAATGTAAAATATCGCAATCCTATGCATTAATCGAATTAATTCATGCCATTAAAGTCTGTTTTTAACAATAAAAATTAAACTAAGTGATTTTATACTGAGTACGTAATATATGATATTAAGCAGTTGTTTCAGGAATTATGATAATGCTCCAAATATTCATTAAAATTATGAACTGGATATAATATAAATTAAATATACTTTAATTCCTACCATTCAGATAAGTTATAAAAAATACAAGAAAAAAAATTTGTTATTAAAAAATGTATTTATTGTTTTTCAGTTTCTACGTATGTTAAAGAATTGCAATTTAATTAATTGCGAAAAATAAATTAAAATGTTTATATTTCACCTAATAGAAATAGTTACATAGGGTTACATGAAAGAAAAATTAAAGATAATATACTCAATGCAATGGCAATATTTTCAAACTCAAGTGGATAATAACGTAATTTAAAGCAATACAAAAGTCCAAAAATGATTAGAAATGCTATACTAAGGATATCTGAAACCTCGAAATGGTAATTAATCTAATTTACGAACAAACAATTTTAAAAGAAACTTAAAAGAATTTGGCTGTCCAGTGATGATAAACCTTTTAAAGTTTGTCTGATTGTTATATGAAAGAAAATTTATATTCTAAATCATAAGGAGATTTGGCAACTGATTAAGTTTTAAATGGAAATAACTCTCAGTCTTATCTTTGAGACTGAATATAAAAGTTATTATCCGCTTCACAGTAAAATGCTGGTAATAATTAGTACCACAGTAAAAGTTATCCTTAAAATTATCAATAACGAATTTGTAGAGAAATTAGGTTTATTTTGAAGCAAGGGACATGAAAAATGAGCAATGCCCTCACTGGGACTCAAACCTGGATCTTTCGAATGCGCGCCGAGTGTGTCTAACGGTTACACCACGAAGGCACGCAGAAAAGAGGAAGAAAATACCTTATACACTCCTCCTTTTATAAAGGGCGACTGGAGAATTATGGGACCCAATCTCCAAATGCTGGTGGTAAAGAATCATCAATCACTACTTTTTAGTTCGGGAGCCACTGTAGAGTCATTAGGTATTTTGAAGCATGAGAAGTGAAAAATGAGCAATGCCCTCGCCGGGACTCGAACCTGGACCTCTCGATTACGCGCTGAATGTGCTAACCGTTACACCACGAAGACATGCAGAAAGAAGGGAGAAAATACCTTATAAACTAAATGTCTAGTCAGAAAGACATCTAATTTTTGGTCATCGACTGAAGCAATAAAAAATCAATAGTATCTTTAACTGACATCAGTGCACTAAATAAAGCAAGAAAAGTGTACTTAATTGAGGCTGATAAACCAAATGGTCAGGCAGTAAAAGTATTCTTAGTTAATTATATAGACTAAAAGACATCAATGAAAATAATGAATCAATAAATGTATCTTTGATTGATGAAATGAACTAATTTTGTTGTGAAAAGCGATTTTTCAGCAATGCGCGCACCATCGAGCACGGGTGAAGACTAATTACAGGTGGACGTTGGACTAAATTACTCGCATGATTTAAAAACAAGTTAAATTTCTCTTGAAAATGACGCAGTTTAAATTTGAATTTCATGCACGAAAGGATGACAAAAAGAAGAATGTGATACTTAAAAGTTCAGCTATCAAAATCTCTTATCGCAATCTCACCTCAATTATGGACCAAGCTCCGGAAGATCATTTTTTAATTGCCATCCATATACAAGTCGCGTAAAAATGCGTCTAATAAGGAAAAAAAATCGTAAATTAATATGCGCAGCCAACGAAATAATAGATGCTACTGTCTAGTACGAAATTCCTCACATTTCTTCACGTCAGAGCAAGTCCCGAATACGCAAAATTCAGAACAGAACTCCGTGAATCTTCTCCTCTCGAAGAGATTTTGAACTCGCAGAACACGTAGGATGTGAAATTGGCCAACCATCCCTGCGTTGGTCTCAAAAACACCTGATTTATGCCTAAATACACCCGCTCGTAATTAGGGGAAATTGTCAAAATCATTGGCCTGCATTCGCGGCTCTTCATCATTGGTTGGAGCTGAGGTATATAACGGGCCGTTGTCCCTTTCGAGAGGACAGTTCCACTTGAAGAACAGTGCAGGGGAAAAAGTAGGACGCAGCTTTTTAAAAAACATGTTGCTTTCGGTTTTGTTAACTCTCTTCGGCGTTGGGGTAATTTTGGCTGCTCCTCCGACCACAGTTCAGCCTCAAAATGAAGCCTCTCTCGAATCACAGAACTATCCCGTACCAGTAAGTGAAAGTTTTAGTCTTCTGCTTTATGTTGCGAAATATGTGTTATTGAATTACAGAAGGAAAATTTCATAAAATTTTCATGTCAAGATAAAAAATTAAAATTTTAATAATAGTTCTTTCATCTTCCTTTAATTTTACTTTCATGTGGATTAGTAATTTTGCTTGATTTTCAAAAAAAAAGTTTGTAAAATCTCTAGAAATATTTAACCATTAAATATAATTTAAGCAATCATTATAATGGATATTTTTATTTGAACAATATTGATTTCACAATATTTTTACTGAAGACCAGTTAACTAAATGTAAGACATTGATTATGTTATTAATAGAAAAATGTGATAAAAAATTAAGCAATTTTCTTTATTTGAATTGCTCCGAATAGTTCATAATTAACACTGATAAAAACGATTTCTCATGGGAAGAGGGCGTTAGATTATTTTAATTCATACTTCAAAAAATTTCATAAATAATTTTATGTTGAGGAGATAAAGTTTTGTATGAAAGGTACACCTCTATATTCGTTTGAAAATCAAATAGATTCAATTTTAAAATATTTAGCACAAAACTTTAAAATATTGACTCTATTTGAATGATTTGGTTTGATGAAATTCCTCTATGAACAATCTTCATCGTCTGACATTGGAGACAAATTTATACGACCTGAGTTAAAACAATTATACTTCACAATTTAACTTCTCTATTTAAAATTGAATTCAGAGTAATAGCGCAAAGGATAATTCAGAAAAATTTCTGTACTGTCTCAGAAATAGTTCGCAGTAAAAGCAATTTTTATAAGATGTTCCTTTTTCAGAATTTTTTTTAATTATTATTTATAATCACGCACACACACATACATAAAATTAAAAAAAATCGAGCTGGCACTTTAAAAAAGTTAAATTTTCCTTTAAATACGCAGGATAATTTTATTCTAATTAATAATGATTTTTATTATATCAGATTAATTTTATAATTGGAAAGATTCTTTTTACGAATTACTGTTATTAGTTACCCCAAATAGTTCAGTGCTTTATCTTTCCTAAGAAATAATTGTGTGTGTGAACTTTCTAAAAGGAATCTGCTCACTTTTCCACTACCATTAAGAACATTACAAAAATACATAGTTTCCGTCACAGGTAATGGAACGCAAGCTTTAACTCCTAGTACTCTGGCTAAAGCAGCTCAGTCACTCATTACCTTATCGCTACATATTAGCAGAGTAACTCGTGTATTTAATAATGTAAAACTAAGGCTTTGGTTCTCATTTTAATAAAACGCTCCCCACTAGTCGAATGTATACGTTCGCTGAACATAAGCAGTTCATTCCAAATTCGGTGCGTGTTTTGGAATGAATTACATACATAGAGTGATTTTCGAGTTTCTTTCCTAAGACAGAAAGCCCTCGAGTGCTTTGTTATAAAAACGTAACTTGAGTTAAATGTTATTATGTTAGTCATTTTTAGTGTTTAATAAAAAGTATATCTTTACTGGATTTGATTCCTCTTTTGAAAAGACACTTTTAAAAACGATCGTAGATTAATAAATCAAATTAATATATTTATCAGAAATGAATGCATGTCCACCGTGATTTTTTTGGACACCTAAACAACTTGATGAAATAATCGGAGCTAATTAGAGACATTATTAAAATTCTGGAGATTTGTAATTCGAAATTAATAAATATATAACTGATTTATAAATTAATTTTAGCAGCCTTATTCAAAACTGGGGATTTGTTTTAGATATACAAAGCAGGGCTTTTTAAAAGCTTAAAAAACATATCCGATTCACGATATTTTCTGAAGTAAATGTTATACATAGGCAAAGAGAATCAATGTCCCATAATCTGCCATATTTATTCGTATATTTTCTCTGAAGTTTTCTTACTTTGCTGCTTGAAAATCCAGAGAATAGAAGTATGTGGTGTATGTCATTGTAGAAAGAGGAGTTAAAGAAGAATTTAGCAGATTAAAAAGCCTATTTGAGTAAATGCATTAATATTATTGCATTAAAGTATACTTCGATAAAGGCATTTGTTTTAATTCTTTTCAATACTGTTCTTTTCCCTTTAAGGTACGTCTGATAAAAAAAAATCGATAAACCAGAGTAATACAGGCATCATGTTTATCCAAACGAAATACGAGCACTGCCCTTTTACAGGCACTATAATGCTTGAATTCCATTCGAAGATGGACCCACCAGAGGCCACGCGGTAAAATCGCTAAACACTGATAATTTGGTTCGGAATATGAATCCCGGTGAACTGGCAGAATGCATGCGTACTTTCGTGGCTTTCCTTTTGTATAACGTGTATACAGCCAGTTTCCCTGAAAAGCCTTCCTCGAAAACATCCCTCCCCTTAAAAAGATATTTCTCGAGTGCTTCGCCATAATTAAATAGTCTGGTTCATTGTAAACAACATGAACAACAAATTAAAAATGCGGTAAAAAGTTCTGCACAGTGATACTATTGTGTTGTCTTTACAAAGCTTTTGTGATTTCATTTTATCTCCTGCCTAATAAGTTAATCTTAAAAACAAATTAAAATAATAAATCATGCTAAGATTCCTGTGTCCCTTCATAAAGGCGAAATGTCTGTCTTCTCGATTGACATTTCGCCTTTATAAATACCAGTCTTCTCGATTCGAGCCAAATTTTTGACCTTGACAAAAAAGCTGGTACTTTTTGAACTGCAGCACTGTTGTGTATCTGTTGCTTTGATGTGCACTAAGCAACCTCTAAAACGGTTCTGAGTCCCCTTTAGTAAGGCGTTTATTTAAAATTCACAAGCATGGGGTTTCGGAATTCTACCAAATCCTGCTTTCTTGGAACAGATTAGGTTATATCCTGAGCGCTGCCTCTATATATAATCATAATCTACTGTTAAATTTTACAAACTCCTCGAATTAAAATTACTGTATTCAATTTTCAAATCTCGCTTTCTTTTTTAAAAGCTGATTAGGGAAAAAAATTGTAATAAAACCTGCAGCTTTCCTTGAAAATTTCAATTAAAATGCACAATTCTCCGCTTTTTCAGGGATTTTAATGTTATCAAGTTATTAGCTGAATGATTCTAAAACCCCGAAGAAATAAATGGCGCATTAGATTACAATTTATTAATCAATTAAGATAACCAACAACGCGCTGCTTTCCCCCGTAAACTTTTGATATTGGTTGGAAGGGTGTGGAGAAAAATTTTACAATAAAGAAAATTATATTAAATCTTCGAAATTTCCCTATTTTCTCGTAACAACAGCATCAGCATGAAAGCATACATCTGTTAGCTGAACATTAATGTATTAATCAGTTATTTAATAAAATCAGAAATGCTCCGAGCTTATTAGCCCAAAGTGCGTCCGTCCAGAAGGGCTATTAATTTCGTTTTGGCATTTTGCGTTGATTTACTTTTCAAACTGTAGTTACTAAATATTACAATTAGTATTATATTTAAAGAAATTAAATAATGAAGAATCTGTATAAAGTATGTATGTTTCTCGTACTGTGATAAAAAAAAGGTATCTAGAGCCATCCAATTTTGAATAACGTAATCCTCAACCGAATATGGGCATCTGGAAGTCCTAATTTGGAATTTGTTTTATTATCTGTTTCACATTTTGTCAGGCACTAAAGAATTTTTTATTAAGAAACTCAACGATTTCAAAGCGAGGAATGACAAAACTCTAAGGGAGGGGGGGATTTTTTTTCTCTAGGGCGCGAGACTGTGTAACGGAAATCTAAAGAGATGCTCATTTTAAAATCATTTTGCGATATTGCTGTTAACTTGAATTTTATGGTGTAAGTGCGAAGAGCATGATATTTAATGAGTAACACACAAAACGTTAAAAAAACGCTGCTTTGGATGTGATGTAAAATTTGAAAGCCTTCAGATTTTTTAATTATTTTGTTTTCATTAAATTTATTTCAAAAAATGTTTTATTTCATTCAGTTTATAAAAATTTATTACGGATTTCGTATTGAATTAAAGTAAAAGGTCACGAATTTAATTTTTTAATTAACTTGTCTCAAAAAAAATAAGAATAATATCAAATGAGCATAAGAAATGTTTTAAATTCTTATCAGCATACTAATGTATTGTAAAAAAGAATATTTGCCGTCACTGCTTAACTAGCGTGAAATTTCAGATATGAAAGCCAGGTTGACCACCGCTTTTTCAAGCTGTCAAGGTCTAATACACACCTCACGCAATAAAATGGCTGAGTGCTGAATAATGAGTATCAGACTGAAATTAGAGACGCAGAAAAAAGAATAATTCTTGCGTTTCCGTCCTTGGAAAAACCAACCACGAACGGAACAGAGGAGAAGTATCAAAACATAAATGAGTATACTTTTAGTTAAACAAGGGCAAGCAGCGATGCGCATCTTCTCGGCTGACAGTTTTAAAAAACTACTTATTAAAAACGAAACCGATGTCGGCGATCAGTTCAACGACCATTCACTTACGCTCTATTTACTTCTCTGCCAGACGAGAAAAAGGGACTTTTGCTCGTTTTTAGTACCTCCCACCGTCATGTTCTTTAGTTGATTTATGG
>KK117277.1:102875-117436 GCA_000611955.2 Stegodyphus mimosarum
ATGCTTCGACGGTAATTTGTTTCATTGACAATTTTTTTTTTGCATTTGACATTTGAGGGAAAAAATTGAAACGATAGTGCAAATTCTAAATTACTAAGATCTATCTCCTACTATTAGCCTGACTTCGATTAACCTGACTTACCTGTTGCGGTATTTACATTTAAAATGCCCTGAATTATTCGAATTATTTTATGAAGTATAAAATTTTACAAACTTACTTACTTCAGCTAAGGAAATTTACAAGGAGAGTTTAATAATTTTTTGAGTAAAATCAATTTGTATGCCGCATGAATTTTAATAATTATTCATTACTATTATATTTAATTCGAAAATCATCTGAAACAATAACTATCAGAAAAAAAAGAGAATAATATATTACCTGTCCGATAAACGTATATTAAATTCACAATTAAAAGTGACGTTTGTAACTTATTAACTAAGATTAATTGTATTAATGAGAATTTGGCCAGAAATGAAACACACGAGTATAATTTTGCAATAATTCAAACATTCCATATATCTGTTTTTCTTTTTTCATGAATATATATCCCTATTTACTGTAAGCATATTAGTAAGTTGAAAATAAGTTAAAACCTGTCCATTTATTCAGTCAAAGATATGTTTGAAATTATGTGAAATTTAATATAGATTTAATATAATGTACATTATCAATATCGTAAAATAATACGATATTAATAGTGTCTCAGTTCCGAATTCAGAAGAAATTATAGCAGGTATATTATAGATATAGCAATTTTGAAGTAAAATGGTTCACACTTTGGCCTATAATTTCCCGCTACACTGACATCTAATATTCTTCAAATTCAAGGGGACTAAAAAAAGGCTAAATTAAGAATTTTAATTATATTTCTTTTATTATTTAAATCTTTCATTTATTATGAATGAAAACCTTGTAATCCAGATCGATGAAATTCAAGTAAATACATTTCATGGAAAAACTACTCATTTGATAACGAATAAATGCGCTTTTAAAACCTAAAAAACTAATATCTATTTATTTTAAAAGATAATTTTTTTAACTATTGCTTTCAAATCAGTTAGATTTATATTTGGAACAGTGCATCAAAGGCATAAAATTACATTCAGACTTTTATTCAGCTAACAAATATCTCTTAAAGCGTTGTTTTCAAATAAAACATTTCTGTAGAAAAATCAAATCTTTAAGTAGATTCGCGATAGATAAAAATCTTAATTGATTAAGTAATGAATTTAATAAAATTATTCTTCTCTATTTTTTCTTTTAAAAATAAACAAATTTGTTTAATAAAAGTTTTAAATAATTTCTTGTGTTTGACACTTCTAAGCTATACAAAATTGTAAAACATCATTTCTTTCATTTAACTTCAGTAGTTTTAATAATCCACATTTATGAGATATTAATTTAATTGTATGGTTATACAGATTAGCAGAAATTAAAATCTCCGGAATAATTAAATCATAATCTTTATCACGGTATTTACAAATGATAACTTGAATATTTTAGAAACGCGTTCCTATTTAGTACAATAACAATCCGAGACTTTAATATGTAGATATTAAAAGATTTCTGATAGCATCTAAAAATAAATATGTTGTTTTTAATTTTTAAACACATTTTATAAAAGAGAAGACTATATATATAAAAAAAATTTCGGTGTTGAAGAGTTCAATATTTCATCAATGAATTTAGGACTCATCTTAAGAACATAACAGCGCACGTTTTTTTTTTTTTTTTTGGTGCAATGGCAAAAACAAAATATTGAACCTTGAGGAATTTTCACATAAAATTTGCATAATTCAACAATGCGAACAATTGATGATTCCTAGCTGGGAGGACCTTGAAATTCGCCTTGATAGTCTCGACAGATAAGTAGGACAAAATCTTAAGAATACGGTTGTTGTAATGAATACAGCGGGGGTTGCCCCATAAAACATTTTTCCTTTCTAATGTGAGTAAAAATCCGGTTCTCAATCCGTAAATAACTAAATTTGAATAAAGGCATGGTTCTGACAAAGCAGTTGCGTCCTACTTTAAAGTAAACCACGCCGGGAAACAAAATACTATCTATCAGCCGGTATAAGCTAATCGTTTAGCAAAAATAGGACAATGATTCACAATAATAAGACATCACTTATTCCCACTTAGAATGAAAAAATATCTTTTAAGTAATTTAAGAAGATACCAGGAGAGTACCGTTAAAACGTTTACGATTGTTTATTATTACTCTGAGCTAGGAAAGTAAAATAAAACTTTTTGTAACTGTTCTAGTAAATCATAACGGTCAACAAAAGCTTTTAAGAACCTCGGTTCAGTTTGATATGATTACAAAATTTAAACACAGTTATAAGCTTGCTGATTAGTTTGTTAAATAACTATCTGACCCCAAAAAATTATATTATTTTATATTTTCAAATTTTTGGCTCAAGATTTTCATGTTTAAGAAGCTAATTTTCAGCACAGTTTTCGTCATTTAATTTTTGAGTCGAATGATGCTTGATAAAATTAGGAATTTTTAAATTATTCTATTTAAATTGAAGTTAATGAATTTTGTCATCAAATAATAATTAATAATTTAATTAAATAACTACCTAATAATAATTATAAATTTAAAATTATTTGTTTGGTGCTTTAAAAGAATAACACTTAAAATTATAACATTCTCTGCAGTCCGTTACCATTTATTTCTTTTTTTTATTTTAAAGTTTTAAAGGATTTATTTAGTTATTAATTAGAATGTTAAATTAATTAGGATACAGTGAATTTGATATTAATTGGTATGTAAATATGTGCACTAATTGAGAATTGGGTTTTACTTAGGAACTGGATGTTAACTAATTCGAAATTGATTCTTGAAATGAAAAGTTAACATTAGCAATAACTTCAACTTTGGCCAATAATGGCAATAGCCCCAATTTTCTACCACTGAACAAATCTTGTGCAATTCACTAATTTTTTGCATGAGGGATGATGAAATATGTTTTCTAATGAAATATAAGATAGGAGTTCAGAAGATAATATTATAAACTATTAATTATAATTTCTTATGAATTAATTATAATGCTTCGTGGTCAGTAAATTTAATGGCAACAAGGGAGGCATGGAAACAGATCTTAGAAAATAAAATTATTTCTTACATCTTTGAAAATTTTCGTTGAAATATTTTGGATTTGTTAACTGCCGAAATTGATTGGCTGAAATATTTTGTTGAAATTACATTTAAAAAACTGTTTTTGAAATCGAATATATTAAAATGTATTTATAATTATTACAATAGGGCTAAAAACTTCGTAAGCTGTAAATTCAGAAGATGTTTAAGAGACAAGTAAATAAAAAATCCTGGTTTAATACCTAAAGCGACGGGAAAAAAATCCTTATTTCATAGTGTTACTGTTATTGTTTATTCACACTAAAATAAATTACGTTTCCAAATTTAACTAATTCTCAGTTCATAACTTTTAATTTGAAAGTGCAAAATATCACAATAAATCATTGATCGAACATACCAAAGCTCCGGTTATCAGAAATGTATTTCATATAAGAATAAAATATATGCATTTCATATAAGAATACTAAAATATCCGATATTTAAATCCTCGAATTTTTGCTTTTTTTTTCGGGGTTCAAGTGTTTTAATTTCAATCGATTTTTATCTTTAAAAAGAAAATAATTATTGCGGTTTCAGTTGTCTTGAATAACTGCGCGGAAGTGTCTTTAACTGCTACAATTTTAATTTTTTGGAAAGAGTTTAGCGTACTGTGCCTAATGTACACAAATCTTACTTCTTGGAATCATTTTACCTTCTCTATACTTAAAAAGATTCCGGAAAAGAGGTAAAATTCAAGTTCTTTCTCAAATATCTTTTCCAAATTAAATCATAAAATTCTCGCCAAGATTTTGCAGTTTTAATTACGCAATTCATTTTTATCTTCTTAATAAATATGAAGGTGTTTTAAAAACTGTATCCTTAAATTTGTTTTATTTTTTAGTTAAAAGCGTATTTTGAATTTCGTTTTATTTAAAAATATAATTAAATATTTTTTCTTCTTTATAATATCATTTTTATATGCACAACTCAGAATAATTCAGAATTCATCCTCTAGTTTTGATATATATCTTTTACTCTGTCTTCCATTCAGTTAAGGTATATTATTAACTCCCTGATGGTAGTTAAGGCTTTCATAACATTCTGAAGTAGTCAAATGAATCTTACTTCTATCCTTGAAGTGCTGATTTGAAAAATGTAAACCAAAGCCACTAACCACTTAGACCCCACTATATAAGATTTTGAAGTATCTACAGCACTACTTAAATTTTTGAAAGAAATCGGATGTGAAAAATATAATTAGATGAAATATTCCACATGCACAACGACTTAATTGATGCCGACAGTTTAAAGGAACTTCATAAGAACTTGCACTTAATTCTCGCCAGAATATATGTATCTAATAAGAGATATGTTATTTTTTAAAATATGCTAATCTCTCTCTCTCTCTCATTAATAATAATCTCATAAATAATTATCTCAAGGATAGAAGTAAGATTCATTTGACTACTTCAGAATGTCATGAAAGCCTTAACTATCATCAGGGAGTTAATAATATACCTTAACTGAATGGAAGACAGAGTAAAAGATATATATCAAAACTAGAGGATGAATTCTGAATTATTCTGAGTTGTGCATATAAAAATGATATTATAAAGAAGAAAAAATATTTAATTATATTTTTAAATAAAACGAAATTCAAAATCACACACTACACAGAAATACACATGAATTTTGTTTTCCGACAGACAAACTAATTTCCACTCAGGTCATAAGTTTTTGAGTTTATTCATTTTTGACAATTTGAGAGACTTTTTCCCATAGTTAAAAAAATCTTTTAACGTAGAATACTTTCTCTAATGTTCTTCCTCTAAGACGAAAGTAATTTCTTTTATCAACCTAAATTTTATTTATTTAGTTGAAAGGTTTTTCGTTTCGTTACCGAATTGGATGGAAACTGACTTTTCACAAAAACCAAGTTGTTATTTTTGATTTTTTCTGCTTTTTCAAAGTTGTTTTGTTTGTTTACAATTCTAGGAAATAACATGATTTGATACAATTTGTACGCATCAGCTGTGCAACGCCCTACATTGTTGTATGCATGCGCAAGCAGAGGGAGGGACAAAAAAAAACACGCGAAACATGCAACAGACCAGAAGAATCGCATAGCAGTAGCAACGCTTGTGCAGTTTCAACCATAATGTACGCTATTTGAATCCTTTCTTTTGTTGTCATTTCCACAGCTAACTACTTTTTTGGACAACATGTAGGTCGCAGGTAATAGCACTGGCGGTATTCGAAAAACACGTGTCCTCGTGTGGACAATTCGTTTTGTTTTTCTCGCTTTTGAAATATTCCTATTACTTTTTAATTATTTCCGGTTCCGTTCCCAAAAAGCAAGTGCTTCGTCACTGGCGTGTTCTTGGATGTATTTTATGCTACACAAATTCCTGTATAATATTCATAGAAAACTGAGTTGTGTTATTCCATAAAACAGTAAGTTTTAAGACATTAATCCAATATTTTAGCTTCATGAATTTTCTTTTAAAATTTATTTTACAAGCGCTCTGCATATTCCTACTCAAGTATGCATATTCTTACTATGAATATTCTTACTCAAGTATTATGCATATTCTTTACTCAAGTACAATTAATTTATGAATCGATGGCAATGACTTACTATCATAAGTCTAAAGATGTAATTAAGTACTTTGTATAATAATTATACGTACTTTTCTGTTTAAATAAGAATATTTAGTTGAATTACGCAAAACTTCTCTAGGATTAATTTAATTTAGAATTCTTTAATGCATTTAATATTCCAAATATATGGGACAACTGGCTTATCGGATTGAATTGGACTGCTCTGGAATATTTAATGACGGTAAAGCTCGCGAATGTCATCTGGCTAGCTATATTATAGTTTGACTTACAACGTGCGAGAATTGACAACACAGGATTTCATACATACTTCCATTGCTATCAAATTATAGAAAAAAGATTAAGAGGATTTATGTTACGAATACACATGATTTTTCTCAATAACTATGCCCAAAACGTTTCCACCTTATTGTTTCAGCGACTTTTAGCTTTTTAATTATTTAAAGAAAAAATTTTAGAAAATCTCAAAGGTTTCAGATTTTGGTGGTCGCCTAAAAAGGTTTATTAAGATTTCTTTGCGCTCTCGCTGAGCTTGCAGTCTACCAGTCTGCTTTTGCATTCACCTTTGCTAATCCATTTTTTAAACCTATATTAAACATTGTTTTCTTCGCATTTACACCACATACACTTCAACTACAAAATCACAAAATTTCACGTTTTTTGTTCTCCCGCCACATAAAATTTAATTGAACAGCAAAATCAGTCATAACTTATACACAGCAAAATCATGAAATATTTGAAAACAGCATATCTTTAGAGTTCCTGATGGAGTGTTAGAGGCTGAAATACATATTTTTATATACTTTATGCTATTTTTGAAACTACTCTGGGGCAGCCAGCCGCCTAAAAAGGTTATAATGATTTCATTGAGTGCAACAAGTGTAATTTCTTCCAGATATTTTTCTAGCTTCCCGGCCACAGCAAGATATTGCTTTCTTAGACCGAGTTTGTTAGTAAAAATTCTTACATTTTTCCGAATGGCAGCAGTCTCACGAGTTGGAGATAAAAATGTTTTGTTTACCACTGCTCGCTTTCAAGTCATTGAGTTTATTAATAAAAAATTTATTAAATTCTGTAAAATGGGAAATAAACAATAATTCAAAATTCTGACTTCCAAGTGTACCAGTTCGGGTTTAGAACTGCGTTATTCACAATCTGATGACTCTAGCGTTTTTCTCAGAATGCGAGGAACATGCATACATACATGCAGATTCTTCGTTATTCAATTTCTTTAAAAATAATACAGAGCGATACTATTTGGGGGGGGGAACAATTTGAAAAGTGATACGCCGTTATAGTGAACCAACGCAAAATCATATTTCGAGGCAAAAGCTCCTTTTAGGCTAAAAATACACAACTCGTTGAAGTCAAAATTGGAAAATTAAGAACGATTTTAAGACCTGAACTAAAATATCGGTTTAAAAGGAAATAAAATATTTTTAAATTCCTATAATTGAGTTTAATTTATATTACAACTTTATTACATCTAATCAAAATTTTCAAAAAAACTTAAAAAGTTTGATACGAATTTACAACTCTCGAAACAACCACAGAAATTTCATAAGAGCAAGCTGCGTATTTCCATATTCATATGACCTTATAATAGTGTACAATACGCGTAGCCAAACTGCAGCTCATAACTTGCTTATGGTTCTTTACAAAGTTCTTATTGAAACATTCAATAATTTTATGTTTGCAGATGCAGTTTAAAGTAGTGGTCACCTCGATGCATCATATTTTTTTAACATATTTTACTTTAATTTATAGAGTAACTTTAATATTAACTTCAAGATTCGTGGTCTGCATTAATTATCAAAGTAATAAGAATAGAAAAACAATGCCGATTATCTGACTCGATACCTTTCTTATGCTACTTTTAGAATAAATACTAGCAATAGGGAGAGCAAAAAGGCTAAAGGGGCAAATGTGATATTCCAGAGATTTTTCATACAATATATTATTCAATGCATACCGTTTGACATTAGAAATTTCTGTAACTTATACATTGCAAGCAAAATAACATACACCTGATGAATCTAAATTGCTTTTACTGAAATAATTCAACCATTGAAAGCTATATGGGATATTCTTATGTTGAATTTTAGATTATTTATCATCTAAAAATATTCAAAGGCCAGCAATCTTTCGTTTTTTTATTGCAATTTTATAATTCACTATAAATTACAATAAAAAAACTCTCCATATAACATCTCCAAGCAACAGAAATTCAATTTAAAAACACCATTGAAAAGGTATTTTTCAGAATTAAAAAACATTTTTTTTTAATTAATAGAATTTTGTCCTCCTTGCTTTAAACACAGTTAAGGAAACACTTAAATCGCAAAAATGCCAAAATCAAAAGTAAAACTTATTTAAGTATTGAAAAACCAGTTACTATTACTGATAGCAGATTAATCGACTTATCAAGGGGATAAACCAATCTACCATCAATTAACAGCAACTAAAATAAGAGAGAGAGTGTTTCATCTTACTTCCAAGTAAGCATCAAATTATTTGCTAGATTCAAATCATAAATCTAATTGATACTCAATCAAAATAAAAATATTAGTCCACTAAACCAAAAGAATCCTGTTAAAAAGCAAATAATCTTTAAAATTAAAATTTTTCATTGAGAACACAATTAATCTGAACGAAATGCTTACTTTAGAAGACATATCCCCTACACTCTCTTTTCATTTCAAATACAAAAGTAAAAACAAAAGTAGATTAAAGAAACAAATTTTAAAAAAAATCATAAGAATATTAAAAACAATTAAAAAAGAAAAAATCCTAAATTTAAAATTGTAGTAAAAAAGAAATTTAAAAAAAAACTATTAAGCAAAAATTAACCAACTTGCCTTCGAAATTTTAAAACCAAATGACTGGAATGCAAGTACGTATTAAGTGATGGAAGCGAAAGGGTTGTCGTAATAAGTAGTTTTCTATTGAAGAAAGTTTAGCCTGAACTGGCGACAAAACCTCAAAGTTTCTTGGAGATATAATACACAGAGGACAGGCTGTTATTAAATATTGTTATTAAATATTGTTAAATATTGTTTTATATTAAATATTGTTAAATATTGTAATTTAATGATTAAGAAAACCGCTGACTCAATTTTTCGAATTTTCATATTAACATGAAAGCCTCTACATCCTTCTTAAGATTTCATTCATTTATATTAAGATCATTTGACAAGTATCGAAGCAAAAAAAGCTGAAAATTAGAAGAAAATACTTGTTTAAAAAATTCACTGCTCAAATAGCAAAAGTTAATATACTATAAGAATATACTTTTCTGAATACAGAACGACAACAGCATAAATTATTATCTTCGTTTACAAATAACTAAATTTGTTTTAAAAAAAATTTAATTAATATTTGAAATATTTCTTTCTGTTTACAAATTTTTTACTGCTTCTAAAATTTTATGATTATATAAGTGTAATTTTTTATAATACTTGTGGGTGTTTCTTTAATATTTCTGTGTTTTAAAACAGCTATTGTAAAGCATTACAATGAGCGATTCCTAATGACTGCAGTATTGCCATCACTGGTGAATAACACGCCTAATAAAACGTCTTGGCCTGAATTTAATTGTTTCCTCAAATCCTACGAAATTTATAAACTAAATATAATTTACCATTGAAGAAAAATGAAGATCATTATCTATTCTTGGAGAGTATATTTCAGAAAGTTAAAATTAAAGAATGAAAAGAAGAGAGCTGCAAAACAAAATGAAGTATCGAAAAGTTCCTTGCCCATTTCGAATGTAGTACCCCACGTGGGGAGTGGTTTGGCCTTGATTAATTTTTTTCCGGGTTCACCGGCCCAAAAAAAGTTGCTGCTTTCTATATGGAACGATCGAGCAGGTGGTGTCCCAGTGACCCACACAATCAACCAGACGGCATCGTTTCTCTAGCTATAATTTTCCCTGAGATTGCCCTTGCAGAACAGTGGAAACATACAGGTCACTACGCCACCTGATCACTTTTGTTTGTTATGGTCACAGACTGAGCTTGAAAGAGAAAATCTATTACTCGATTTCTTCTATTATTATTCTGGGCGACTTTCTTTTCCTTGTGTGTGTATGTCTCTTTATCATTTCTTTCACGTTGTGTTCCGTAATAGCATTGTTTATTCATTATCAAAACTGCCCAAGCTTAATAATTTGAAAAGCTTGTGTTAAAAATAGAACGTATCTCGAAATGCGTTTAGAAGGTGGAAAGTGTTTGCTTTACAAAGCCTATAATTTCACAGTAAGTGACGGATATTCAAGGTAAAGTATTCGGAGCAGAAAGAAGAAAATAATTAATTTGCTTTGAGAGCATTTATTTTACCTCAAAAGAAAATTTATGTTTTAAAAATAAATGACCACACTTCATTTGAGAAGGGAGGGGAGGATTTCTCTCTCAACACGAGTTAAATATAAAGTTATGAAAAAAAAATAAAGTTATGAAAAAATATTTTCCACCCAAATATATTTTATTGCTGATTACGTGTTAAAACTCTTACTTATCAGATAACAATTATCTTTTTAATTGCTATTTAAGAATTTTTTATGTGCTTCGCATTGGAAAAAAAACTTTAATAATTTTAGTAAAAAAGATCTTTTTCCATTTCTTCATCTGTCAGGAGACTTAGGCAGTGATATTCATCTAAAAAATATTTTTAAAGGGACAATTATTTTATATTTAATAATTGTCATTGCTATAAACATGATTTCAAAGAATGTTTGTTGCTGTTGTGACTTATCTCACTTGCCTCGTCGTGTAAGACTGAGCCTGTCACTGGCAATAGCCTTGAGCACCATATTGATGACAATATGACTTTGCTCATGTCCGCCCTCAATTTTGATGGAGAACGCACCGCGAAGACGGGTCCAAGGATCTCCCCTCCCTCTTCCCTTACCACCAACCACTCGTGGGAACTATCGGCTCGCCGCATATTTAGAGTACCCTATGCCGCACAGACGCTACATATTTATAAGCATCCATGCCTTCATCCATGACCCCGGGCCCTTCGGCACGACAGTCAGCGTTGCTAACCACTATCCCTGTTGGTCGGCATTTCAGAGAATAATGTCCCTTTTAAAATTTTAATTTCAATTTATTTGAATGCATTATATATGCTTAATCTATGTTCAATTAATATCTTTCTTAAAATTAAGGTTCGCAAAGCTGAAATTTTGAAATTACTTTTTCTTTCTGAAACGGCTTACACATTATCACAAAGCAATAAAGATATTTTTGATGTCCTCAGTTTCGACTGAAAACATCAAACCGAAGATTGATGTTTTCAGTTGATGTTTTGATGTTTTCAGTTTCGATTGAAAACATCAGAAATATCTTTATTATATTATTGATTACACTGACACAATATCTGCGAATATTATTTTTTATAAAACAGCAGTTTATCCTAATTTATGTGAAGCTATTTATCTGAAACATGAATTAAAATTATCTTCATATTTTTATTCATTTTTAATTTATTTTCAATAACAGCCAACACAAAGCTATTAAAAATAAAATAGCTGTTAAGAATGTATCAAAATTATTTAACTATATATGCGACATAGACATACATAAATATTTCTTGGTTTTCCTTCTTTGTTTCTTATTTTTTTCCTCTCATTACCCTTCTAAAGTATATCTTTTATTTTCCATAGCAAATCGATTGGGGAAAATGTCCACAACTGAAGCCAACAGAAGCTGACAAGGTAAATTTAGTGTTCTTTATTGCTATTTAAAGCATTAATTTATTTTCCCTTTTCTTTTAAAATAAAGATAAGTTCCAAAGTACGTTTAATGTTTAATATATTTGGTAGCTGTGGAATAATTTGTCATGCGAGTATTTTAATAGTTTTACTTTTTAATATTAACTTCCATTTCGCATTTTTCGCGTTGTATAAATGGATATATTACTGGCAGTTCCTGACTTAATTGAAAGTTTATATACACGAACTTAAATGGAACTATTATTTCATTCCATGATGAGAAATCTTAGTCCATAATTTTAATCTGTAAGTTTAATACTTTTTAACGCAAAATTGAAATTCATGCTAATATTGAATTATGCAAACTACGCAAGTGTTTATGAGACCTCAGAAAACTCACTTCGGAGAACTTGACATAAATAAAATACTATTACCTTTACGAAGAAAGCACAGTAATTTGAATTACCTTGTACCTTACTATCTTTGACAGCTAATACTATTTAACTGATTATTTTGAACATTTTACATCATTAAATTTACGCCTCACGTTAAGCTAATTAAAATCAGTAGTGTATCTAATAATTAATATAATAATTACTGCTTTCAATAGCAATTAAAATAGATATTAGCAAAATGTATTCTTTTATCACAGAAGACAAAAGATAATCTAGGAATTAACTGAGTCATTAACGGGCGTTTTATTATCCAGTATAGTTTAATAAATGAAAGTGATTGGAATGAATAAAATTAACAGTTCAGTTAAGTGAATTATATTCAGCTGATTTCTTATTTACAAACTTCTGTTCAGTATTCATCTCAGCAAACTGCATAGATGTACTGTTAAAAAATGTTACGCATCTGAAAACAGCATCTCAAATTTTAAAGTATATTAGTTTTTTATAAAAATTAAATTTACATGCATTTACATATTATCAAACGCATAAAATAAGATTAGTTCCATTATACAGGCAACTATTTATTTTCTTTTACCTACATTTCTTAAATACGCAAATTCGAAAGTACATACGCAAATGAGCTTAATTTATCGGTAATCATCTCGATACTTTGCTAATTTTAGATATTAAGTTCTTAAGTAGCTATTAATTATGCTTATAACATGACACTAATCTTTTAAAATTCCTCAGAATACGTAAGTCATTCACAAGTTAAATTTATATTTTGACGCATAATTTTGAATCTTTTATTTTAAGGGAAAATTTATATTTTTATTCTTTTGAATTGAATACAATGCAATTTCATTCTATTTTGATTGCATTCTGATGTATAATTAAATTTGTATTTTGACACACAAACTGAAATGCACCTGAAATACCAAACAGAACTAAGGATAATTATAATGTTCAATATTTTTTTGCTGAATTTGTTTTAGTAAATATGAAGATTCACATAACACTGTAATTTGTCTGTGAGCATCCGAAACCTTTTACGTAGTTTATAATTTTATATTGAATGTGTGATAATCTCCTTAAAATAGGAAACAATTTTAATAACAATAATGTTATAATGCATCTCGTACGTTTGTCATAAATTAGTACGTTTCATCCTTTCACAGGAACAGAAACGACTTGTCATCCAAAAGTGCTTAGACCAAAACCCACCACCTGCACTGGAAACTGTCACCGACCCTGTAAGTCAAATTATGTTCTAAAATAAATATGTTCTTTAATCAGATGGTACGAGCAGGTAATTTTAAAAAATACTATAAATCTTGATTACAAGGTAAAAAAAATTGTGAGAAAAGTTTCCTTTTGCTCTTAAATTCTGTTAAAAATTATTTGACACATTTTCCTTATTGGCCTTTAAAGAACACAAAATGATAAAAGGAATCTTTCCTTCTTTTCTTTTGTTCCGAGTTACGTATTTTATGTCTGTTACTATATATAAGAATTTGTTCAAGAACAATATCATCTATTTATAAAATTCAATATTATGTTCCTTTTAAGATTTTCTAAAGATAAATTGCGTGTGAAAGATCTTCCATTTGTTATAGGGAAATAAAAAAAACTATTCAGTTTTCTTGAAAAACTTGAACTATTAAGTTTTCTCAATAATAAAGTTCCCTTTAATTGAAGACAGCATATTTCTTCAGCATTTATGCCTATTTTATTTACTCAACTTGTCTAACTAAAACCAGACACATTAAAAATAAATATTTTCTGCGTTAGTTAACAATAAATTACTTATTTTCAGTGCTTGAATTTTAATATTTTTACTTCAATTACTGAGTTGTAAAAGTTGCATCTTATTTTAAGTTTAATGCAACAATTTTACCTAAGTTTTAATTATTATTTTCAACATAATGAAAGTATTATAAGATGGATGTTTCATTTTCTGAATATTTTTCCTAATGCTGTTAAAAATATTTGTTTGCTAAATGCTCAACGACAAAGAAATTGTTTCTACATTTTTATCTTAAGCATACTCCTGTAAGACATTATAAAAATATTTTTAACTTAAATGTGAATAATTTACAGTTAATGCAAGTAAATTTCTATTAGACTAAAGATTCATAAAAACTAAGAGTTTATTAAATTTGTTTTGTTTCGTAACAAATATTATGCAAAGTTAATATGACAGTTCTGATTTTATTATCTATAGAAAACGTAAAATTGCTTAAAATTTCAACTTAATATAATTCCCATTTTGTTGTCGATTTATCAAGGAGATTAAACCACAATTTGTGCTTTTAATTGCAGAAGCAAATTGATGACCACAGAGAACTTGTTACAACATGTGCTTTAAAAACTGAAGGCTGGGTAAGCATAAAAAGTTATTTTTATTTGTTTATTCTGTAAACTGATAAAATAAATAGTATAAAAAAATCGAATATTATAATACCGTGATTGGCCTTAAGGCAATAAACTAAATCGACTAGTAAAAACTCATAGTAGTTGAAGCTAGTATCAAAGTGATGATCGATGATCCATAATTTATTACAATTTGCCCTTGCAAACAATTCCAACTTAGAAATAATAATCCTTTAAACAAATTAAATAACTTTTTGCCAATAAAATTTTAAATCCGCTGTCATTTTAAATGTTTCTTAGGTAAACTTGAAAAACCTTTAACTAGAAATATCTAATTCACTGCACTTATATTTTTATATTTTATTTATTTATTTG
>KK117277.1:117496-134773 GCA_000611955.2 Stegodyphus mimosarum
CAAACTATTTAAGGGATATTTGATTTTTATTACACCTTGACATTTAAATAATTGGACCAGAATTTTGACTTTGACGTAGTCTAATCTGTACTTCTTTAGGCTCTTAAATTCTGGTATAATACAGATTAAAGGATTTAGTGATGGATTACAAGCTTTACGATACTTTAAAATCTCAAGAAGAAGCATTTTATACCATTTCAGTGAAAAAAGAAAATGTCTTTTATCAAAAAGTTGAGAAAATTAGAAAGCAAATTAAAGATTCAATTTTAATAGCACATTAAAACTGATTTCTTATTTATTTAATTTACTCAATAAGCACGAAACTTTGATGTTTTTCTTTGAACAAATTATTAATTTTTTTCTGTTACTTTAACAGTTCAACGAAGACGGAAGTTACAAGTTCAACCGTGCAAAGACTGAAATTGAATCTAAAAAATTGGACTCTCAGGTAAGAAAATAAGAATTATTTCAATTTTCATTAGTTAACGATAAACTATTCAGAGTGTCCGTTGTACAGAACTGAAGAAACTCAGTCAGAAATTTCTGGTGATAATTTAAATTTTTTAAAACGAAGTTTTACTCTTCAGTGATATCATAAAAAAATCTGTATTCCAAAAAAATAATCAGTTATTCTTGAAACGGTTTAATATTTAATTACAAAGATATTAATTTTGTAAATATTTGTAAATTCGTATGCTGTTCACATAGAAGCTGTTTGCACACTTTTAGACGATTTTCATTGTATTTACAGAAATATTTTACGTAAAATTTTGTGGTTTAAATATTCTATTTGTTAATAGTTAGTCTTCATAATCTTTCTATTGTAATTTCCAAGACAATAAAACCTTTTGTAGTACCGAAAGGGTTATTTTAACCCATTCCCCTTAAACAACTTTCTAAAACCCAAGGAAGGTCGTAAGTAGACGTTTGAACACTCCGCTTTTTAAAGGCACAAAAGCGCAAAACTCCATGGGTGATACATCAGGAGATGTAATAGGGACATGAGTGAAGGGTATAACTTTGATACCCGTTTCTTGTTAAATTTTTCCAAGAAATTAACTGCGGATTTTTGATGTATGTCTGCTTGCTTTGTATTGATGCAATTCTAATGACTGATGGTACTGTGGGTAAAGAGAAGGTATTTCATATTTGAAAATTGCGTATAAAATATGTTCCTGACAATATATGGAGTTATCTTAACTTTTTTTTCCCTCGCTCTCTTTATTTTTAATTTACTGTTTTCGTAAAAACCAGCAATAATCCCTTTGAAAAACTTTCTTTAGATTCTTCGAATCATGTTTTAAGATTTTTTTCTCCTCTTTGATGATAACAAATGGATCTCTTCCAACTGCAGTCATCTAAATATACGCAAGATTCATCTAAATATACCCAAGATTCATCTATTATGACAACATTTTTTCCATTTTTGTCCGGAAAATAAAGAATTCTGCAGCGCGTTCTGCATTCGGCGACATGTCATAGAGAAAAACAATGCACATTATGTTTTTTCGCCTTTTTATATATTCAAATTAACATTAATCACTTTGTTTACAGTTGTTACTAAGCATTTTAATGATTTTGCGACTGTTCTTTGACTTGACATTAAAGATATTACCTTTGCAACATTCGAAACATTTTGTTTTTAACTTGGATATGTATTCGGAGGAACAATTTTTTCACTTGAAGTCAAACTTTAACACTTGTTTCTTTATTGTTGACACCAATACCTATCATAGCTTTATATATCGCAAAAACATGGCTTCCACAGCGTTTTCTAATAACTAAGTACGAATGAATTTCTTAGAAAAGAGCACAAACATGGCCTTCCTTCCACTGCTTCTTTAAAAGCGCCATTTTGCATGGAAACAAAACTGTCAAATAGCGGAAGATAATTTACACTTTCAAAAATATAGCTGCAATTAAAAAACTTCCAAGCAAACAGTTCTTTTATAGCAAAGCAAAATTGTCTAATAATTGTGAAAACAGCCTCTGTATTATCTGTTCAGCATAATGCTGATAATTTTTTATATCTGCAAGATTTCCCCTTAGATAATCTCTTGACTAAAAGTTAATTTTAAAATCTTTAAAGCTAAACAAAATTAAATTAAATATTGAAAATACTAAATCAAATAATATAGTACTGGTTGATCGTGGAATTTTGAGCATGGAATGTGGATTAAAATTATGCAAGAGACCGAAAACTATCAGTGCCATTCCTTTTGTACAATACCCTCCCATTTTATTATAGTAGCAAAATCTTCGAAAATCTTCGATTATGATTTACCGCTCAATCAATTATCATAGTATTTCGATAAATTATAGTTTTTTTTTATTTTTGCTTTGTTTTAGATGAATTATAGTATTTTTTGTTTCATTCCTGTATTCATCGAACAATATTGAGATTCATTTTGCTAAAACCGACGATTTATATTTTCATCTTTATATATTTGGGCATATCAATGACGGTACTAAAGGCTCCTTATTTTTAAGACTATTTAAATATATCTAACTCTACCATGATTTTTCAGAATATCTGAAAATGTCACAGAGATTCATAATACAGCAGATATCATCAAAACTGTTTTTTCATGCTCTGTAGTTCAAACAAAGAAATCGGAATTAGACGTTAAGTAATTCCGGCATTTAAGGCGGAAGTCTTAAGTTTTTTTGAAGTATGAAACGTTGACTTGAGTTTTTCCTGAAGTATTAAACGCTTGTTGATGATTCATTGAAGCAAATAATAAGCAGCGTTTCCGTTATTTAGTAAACTCAAGGTCTTAAAGGAAAGATGGAAAACTTCCTTGATATAGATAATTTCCTGATGGAAAACCATTTGTAATAAAAAATTTTATTTTCCAGGTGGAAAAGAATATTTCCAAAAGACACCAAGAGTGCCAAGACGAAGCCGTAAGTTTTATAAGTTTATTATTATTATTTACATTCTGTGTTTATCATAATAAGCTTTATATTTTTAAACAAAACATAAATTATTAGAAGCGAAGCGAGATAAAGCATTTGATTGTTTTTTTTTAATTGAATCAGCTAGGAAAAGGTAAAATTTAGCAGCAAAATAATTTAAAATTGGGCCCCAAAAAAAGCGATCTTATTTTGGTGTAAATTGGCCTACTTTTTACACTGAAGATGTCTCTTACGTTTAACAAAGTAATTGTTGAATTTAATAGAATTTAGCAATTCTATATTTTATAAACATATTTCAGCGATAAAGCTAACTCAAACAACGGGAATTCTAATCAGATGCAATTCTAACATTAAATATCATGTTCTTCGTACTTAAATCATAAAATTCAATTCAACAGCAGTATCACAAAATATTTAAAAGAACATATCTTTAGAATTTCCGATACACAGTTTCGCGCGCTGCAGATAAAAATGTTTTTTTTTCGTACAATGTTGCCATTGCTCGCTTTAAAATCGTCGAATTTGTTAATTAAAAATTCACTACTAAAGTTTAATGAAATATGAAATAGATAATAAAACAAATTCCACATTCCAAATTTGGGCTTCCAGATGCCCGTATTCGAGTAGAGGACTACTTATTCAAGATCTGATGTCTTTTGGTACCGTTGCTTTTTCACCGTGAGAGAAAGATACATACATTCACGCGTATTCTTCATTATTTAATTTCATAAGTATAATGCAGGGCGATAATATTTGGTGGCAACAATTTGAAAAGTGAAACGCCACAAAACACGAAAACGAAATTAATAGCCGTTCTGGGCTAACGCCCTTTGGGCTAGCAAGTAACTAATGCACTATCTGATTTCCAACAAACACTATTTTTAACAATTCATCAAGGGTATGATCTACTATTCACTGATAGTTCATCTTGGGATCGAGTTCCAACAGAAAGCTGGCCAGCTGGATGGAATTTTCATCACTTTTTCTATGTGTAACGGAAATATTAGTCAATTTATATAAACAGCCTTCTGCGAAGTCAATTTGCCATTTTAACAGACGACTATCATGAGAACTACCGTAATGAACTCGCTAAACAGTTTATCATTTTTAAGGGAAACAGTTGTTTCAAAGTTGCAGATTACAAATGATGATATATTCAAGACGCAAATTAATGTTTTACAATACGCTTTTCGAGGATCTAAAAATTAATGAAAGTTGCTTTTCTTATTTTGATAATAAAATATTTGTTTGCTTTATATGTAACTGCTTTGGTAACAATAGTCACTGTTGCTAACCTTAAACATTTATGGATAGCTCTGAATACTTTGCATTCCTAACAGCCAGTTATATTTACATTTATTATAATTTTACAGAATATAAAACAATAAATATAAATAATGTATAATGAATGTATCAAGTAGTCATTAAACCTCTTTTATAATAATGTTTTATTATTTTATTTTCCCTAGGTCAAGAGGTTCCCCGGAGGTTACATTCAACAGGTGCAACTTTACCAAGCTTGCATGGATTATCATATTGCTGAGGTAACATTTTTGTCCCTATTCATTTCTTCCATGGTATAGAACATCTTAATTTTAAATCTGACCAGTTTCAATAATTCTAAATGATTTGACGACAACAGTTATAACAGATGTCATAAAGCGATACTAAAACTAGCTTTTCGAAAACAGTAAAAAAACAATAACCTTTAAATGAACGTTCGCTTCTTAAGCAATTACTTTCAATAATACAGCAATATCACAAAGGTCATAAAAAATATAGCATGGTCATAAAAAATTTTCCCCGATATAAGAACCTCTAGCAGACTATCCACTCAACCAATATAAATGAAATTCCAGATATTGTTATTTGAAGATATGCCCTCGAGATTGAGATGAATTAAAACAATAGAGCTCTCATGATTACGGTTACAGCGAAAAAGTTTCGAAATTTGCAAACAACAACAGCCACTTTTTTCCAGGGCTAACTGATGAGCCCATTGAGAAATCATAAACGGCATTGGAACGATACACCTATGACAAAAATTAAATTGCCGGCGTAAAACATTTGCAAAGAAGAGCATTGTAAGGGACCAATTACAGTACAAGAGAAGAGAGGAGAAAACCTTTTGTTAGAATTGCGAATTTTCAACGTACCAACCTTCGCAGACGATAACGCATTGCATGACAACAATGCCGCAAAGTAACATCACAGGAGGAATCTGTTAGCTTCACATTTTATGGCTCCAGATAACCCCAGAACCAGAAATCCATCGGAGGGAAGTTTGGAGATCGCGGTGGCCATAAAACTGCAAATTTACGGGAAATGACTTTTTCCTGTAATGTTTTACATATTGAAAACTTGTAGTTTTAGAAAACGTTTATTTTCTTACTCCTCTCTTGCGTTGTCAGTGGTCCTTTAAAGCGCTCTTCTCTGTGAAATGAATTCTTCCGTTTGATGACATACTAATTTAGTGTTTTAAAGATCTATTGGAATATGAATTACACTTAATTTAATTCATACTTAGCTTTCATTGATTCTTTGTCTTTGTAAATGCAAATATTTTGGAAGTTGATTCTAATCATTGGTTGAGAGAATAAAAATATAAAATGTTCATAGCTTAGTTAGAAGAAATAGTAATTTTTTACCAATTTACGACGTTGCTATATGAATTGTTTCTTATTTTCTTCAACTACAGCTTAAATATGAGCAAATTTCTTTTAGTGTTTCATGCATAAAATTAACTTGCTTATGCCATGGTCATTATTTATATGTCACCCTTGTCGGTATCGTGTGTTATGGAGACAGCTCCATTTCGAATTTTGAAGCAAGAATGGATATTTGAGAATGTATATTATCTTCGGGGCACATGAGTAATTTAAATATATCACTATGAAAATTCTTCTGAAGGTTGCTAGTAGGAAAAGAGGGGAAACCTTTGGATGCTCTCGATCAAAACTAGAATGGAGCTAACGAATGATGTCCCTAACATAATGGGAATTAGAGCTGGGAATGTAGATTATCAACAATAATGCAATTAGTTTATAATTAGTTATAAGTCTGCATTTAAAATAACTATATAAATAAATAATTAAAAAATCTGAAAGCTTTCAAATTTTATATTACAACCAAAGGAATTTTTTTTTAACGTTTAGTGTATTACTTTTATTTATTAAATATCATGCTCTTTGCACATAAACCACAAAATTCAAATCAACAGCAATATCGCAAAATAATTTTAAAATCAGCATATCTTTAGAATTTCCGATACACAGTTCCGTGCGCTGGAGATAAAAAGATTTTTTTATCCCCGTATAGTGTTGCCATTGCTGGCTTTTAAATCGTTAAGTTTGTTCATCAAAAATTCGTTTAAATTTTACAAAATATGAAATAGATAATAAATTAAATTCCAAATTTGGGGTTCCAGATGCCCATTTTCGAGTGGAGCACTACGTTATTCAGAATTTGATATCCCTAGGTACCGTTGTCTTTTCACAGTGAGAGAAACATAGATACATTAATGCAGATTCTTCATTATTTAACTTCTTTAAATATAATGCGGGGCTTTATATTTGGTGGCAAAAATTTGAAAAGTGAAACGACGAACTCAAAATGCCAAAACGAAATTAACAGCGCTTCTGGGCAAGTTGCACCTTTGGTCTAAAATTAAGTGTTTACCATCTCTAATGTTCTGTGATTAGTTTCGGTCTGGTCTACGAGTGTAAGAATACTATTAAATGTAAAAGTCTTAAATTGTTAAACTTCCTCTTTAAAGATTGCGAGCTACATAATATTTTAGCATATGCTTTTAATTTAACTATTGTTAATTGTTAGAACAATGTCTTTGGTGCTATTAATAGGTTTGAAAATTTTAATTATTAGTACCATTAATGCACCGAAAGATTAAAATAAATTGAAAGAAAATTTGTAATTTTGCCTTTCGTAATTATTTTGATTTTTAAAACTATGTAATTTCTCTCAAATGTTTTTCTTCGAAAGAATGTTTAGAATTTTAGAATTATTTGGTGGGTATGAATCAAATGAGAGTTTTCGAACTTTTCCAGATCTGCGAGATTGAACTTATTCCTCCTCCTGGTGGCTTTCCTATTGAAGAATTTGGAGACTATGACGAATCTCCTCTGCAGCCTGAACAGCCTGAGAAGTCCCAGGAAACGACTACTCAGCCACAGGCACAGCCTGCAAGCGCAAAATAAATGTAAGAGTAACAATCAGTTCAGTTTTTCGTTTAAAAATACATTATTTGCTGCCTCGTGGATTTCGTATAGAAAATGGTAAAAAAGCAAAATGAACTTATATGAGAAGCGAAAAATTTAAAAACGAAGATAACATTTTGAATAAAACGCAGAACAACTTCTTATTTATATCTTTAAATATCATTAAAAAAAGAGGGAATTACTATAAATCATTAAACATTTATACTGAATATTACTGAAAGTACTGAATATTCCTGAATATATTGGATATTACTGAACATTTTTCTGACATTTATAATCTTGAAAAACACAAATAACTAATACGAATGTAGAATATTTTTGCCTTCTTTACCACAATTTATCGTTTAAAACAGACTGTTATCATGGAAGTGAGGGTAACCTGAGGATCAATAATTTCTCCGTGCAAATTTAAATTTGATAGTTTATATCAGAAGTGAGTAACTATTTTATGCTAATTTCTACAAACGTACAATAGTATACAGAATAGATGGGATTATATGTTTCTTAATTAACGATACAAAAGGTTTCCAAGCAAATAAACCTACAACAGCAGATTTTTTATGAACACACAATTTTAATAACTCAATTTCGAGAAGTTGTTGCTGTAGATTGAATGCCCAGATGCTCTCATTAACTGCATATTGCATTTTAAATCTGAAAAATATTATAGTGAAAGATGTATAAACTTTATGAATATTTTATTCAAAAATGCATTGAGAACTGGATTTTAAATTTAATTTCAGAATTATTGAGAATGGTATTCTGAACTTAAATTTATATATTATTCTATATAATTCTTAAATTTATATATTATTCTATCTAAAATGAATATAACTGTAACCTCGAAATGTCCCTTGTTTACTATTCCGGAGCGCGATCTTAATTGATTAAACGAAGCATACTCTGTAATCAATGGTGTCAGCACATTTATTAATTCTGCCCTCATACATGCAGATGTTGGCCTTACAGACTACAAATATCAAATTGTTAAGAATAAAAATGCTTTCGAGTTTAATACAACATGCCATTTTATATTAGTGAATTGTAAAAATACTGCGAACTATATTCGAAAATTAAGAAACAGCGCGATCAAAATCCCTTATAAATTATTCTTGTTATTAAAGAACATCACTTTAAATTTAATATAAATTATAAAAAGAAAACTCTCCATATTACATCTCCAAGCAACGGAAATTCAATTTAAAAACATTATTGAAAACGTATTTTTCAGAATTTAAAAAAAAATATAGAATTTTCAGTCCTCCTTTCTTTAAACACAGTTAAGGAAAAACTAAATCGCAAAAATGCCAAAATCAAAAGTAAACTTTTTAAGTATTGAAAAACCAGTTATTGTTATTGATAGCAGATTAATCGGCTTATCAAGGGGATAATTCAATCTACCATCAATTAACAGTAACTAAAATAAGAGTGAGTGTTTATCGTACTTCCAAGAAAGATCAAATTATTTGCTAGATTCAAATCACTAATTGATACTCAATCAAAATAAAGATATTAGTCACTAAACCAAAAGAATCCTGTTGAAAAGCAAATAATCTTTAAGCTTAAAATTTTTTCACTAAGAACACAATTAATCTGAACGAGACGCTTACTTTAGAAGACATATCCCCTACACTCTCTTTTCATTTCAAATACAAAAAAGTAAAAATAAAAGTAGATTCAAGAACAAATTTTTTTAAAAAATCATAAGAAGATTAAAAGCAATAATCCATAAAATTAAAGTTAAAAACTGTAGTAAAAAAGAAATTTAAAAATCAAACTAGTAAGCAAAAATTAACCAACTTGCCTAAAATTTTAAAAACCAAATGACTGGAAAGCAAGTACGTATTAAGAGATGGAAGCAAATTTTAAATTTAAGGTATTAAATGTTTAATGGCAGGTGCCCCTTAAAATTTCTTAAGCTTTTATAACTATCATTGATAAGACACATCAAAACAGAACCCAACTAAAAACATTGCAGAAGCTGAAAATGAAATATGGAAACTTCGTTATTGCTTTTGAAAGAAATACTTTCCCAATTAAATTACTATTTTAGGAGAAATATAATATAATATCTGAACAAATGTAGTTTTAAATTTTGAAACTATACAAGTTAAATGCAATTTTTCTGCTGCGTTTTCATCATGGATAATTGCCAAATGAAAAATATAAAAGGCAAACCAGATATTGTGGAAGCAGAAACGTAATAAATGTAATAAAAATTACATTGTAATATTAATGCAACAAAAATCTAATCAAAATTAAATTGAAAAAATGTGAATGTACTATAATTCGTATATTAAGAAATGAAAATAATCTTAAAAGACTCACAGTATTTTTATGTTTTCTAAATGCTACTTTATTTATAGGAATGCTTTTAAGAGATTAAACTCATACTGTTGTCAACAACAATATGATCTCATGTGTGTCTCACAGCACTTTCATATGAGTTTCAAATAAATAAATATAAAAAAAATATAACGCAAAGTATAAAAAATGTGTAAAAAAGTACTATAATGTCAAAAAGAAGTATTAAAAACACGTTTCAGTGAGTTTTTATATTTATTTTTTACATGTTTTTATATTAGTCGGCTGAATTAAAATTTCATTTCACATGCTTCAATTTTTCACTTACCTCTTTGTTTTATTTACAGATCTTAACAAGAAATGAAGTACGCTACATATGCATTTTTCTTAATCCATCAGTGAGGATGAAGAAACGAAAAGCAGAAAGTTGATACATTTCACCTCATTCATCTTGTATAGTGCCTTCCACGCTTTCACCTTGATTTTAATCGTTACAAACTTTTTTCAACACATTTACATGTTTATTTTGTTAGTTATCAACTTAATAAAATGAGCGCTTGCTCGCTGTTTCCTTCATTTCGTTGTCATTTTGCTGACTTTTCTTCAAATACACTGAATACTTCGTCAATAGCGCATAAATCACAATAGAGTAAATGCACTCTTTAAAAATCCCTATATTTATTTATCATAGCAACACTCTACACTAGGTTCATTTAACAGCATTACATCTCATTCATTTTATATAACTCAAAATGCACAAAAATTAAATCATATGAAGAATTCTCTAATCATTCCCACATGTTCTATTCAAATACTATAATAAATCTAAAATGATGCATAAAAGAAATTAAACAAATAAAAAAGAAACATTTTTTCACAGACGATTCATCGCCGTTTAACTAATGCGCATGCGCTACTCGTAAACATTCTCCTATTTCCGAAACAGACTGGCGACAATATTTTCTGCTAATATGAAAAACTTATTTTCTCGAATTTCATTAGAGATATATTTCTCATTGAATTAATTCAGTTTTCACTTCGCGGCAAGACAAAAATATCTAAAAACTCAAAACATGGTCAATAAAAATTGAAAGATACAGAAAAACATAAAACACCAAATACAGTCAAAACAATTAAAAAAACAGTTTTACAATTAAAATTACAGTTTCTGTGCAAAAACAAGCAATTCGGCTAGCAGGCCAAAAAACAGATTTTTTTTCGGTGCACTAAACTAAAAGTTTTCTTTTGGTCCCACTCGGCAAAAAGACACTTAAGGTGTAGAAGGACTTAATTCACTATTCTGTTACGTTTTAAATGTAGACAAATATGGCTGCTATGATAAAAAAATAAGGCTTCTTAAACAACTTTTAAATTGTTGACAGTTCTACAACTATAGCATGCAGATTAACTAAAGGCATAAAAACTTAACCGGAAGATAAGAATAACATATTTCAATCATTTTTAAAGCAAACAGTGCACAGTTTACCAATATATAAGAATAAAAAAAACTGAGCTCACGGAGCCGAGTAACAGAGTGAGTATATATATATATTTATACACTTTTGTTGCGGTCGACTGCAACCAAAAAGGGAAATGCACAACTACATGTTATAGCAGTTTTATATACAAAATTTCAAAGTTCTGAGGCTACTCGTTTTTGACTTATGCGAGATACATACATACGTACGTACGCACAAACGCCACGAAAAAGTCTCTTCTCAATCCATTTTAACTCAGTTTTATAACTCGTTTGGGGGAAAAGAGCTCTTTATTCTGTCCTTACGTATATATGTCATGCAAGAAACATCATTAAATTGCATTCAATAGCGGTCAAAATGGATATTGTCGTTGAAATATGGTAACCGGAATTTTGCAGGCTTACAGTACTTCCAAAACAGTACTTCCTTACAGTACTTTACTCCCACAGGGAAGTAAAAAAAAATCTGAAATGTTTTAAATTTTAAATTACGTCCAAAGGAGCGTTTTTTTAACATTTTGTGTGTTACTTTTATTAATTAAATATCATGTTCTTCGCACTTAAACCATAAAATTCAGTTGAAGAACAATATCGCAAAATGATTTTAAACTGGCACATCTTTACAATTTCCTATACACAGTCTCACGCGCTGGAGATAAAAATGTTTTTCTGTACAATGTTGTCACTGCCCGCTTTAAAATTTTTGAGTTTGTTAATCAAAAACACGTTAAAGTTTTACAAAATATGAAATCGATAATAAAGCAAATTACAACACTGTATTTCAAGGGAATAGCTTGCCAATAGGTCAAATAGACGGCCTCCCAGAGAGGAAAGTAGTTAGTGACTCTGACTATATGACTACCGAAGGGCACAGGCTCGAATTTCGGAAAAGGTGTGGATATAAATTTTCTGTCCCTTCTCAGGAGGTAATGGTGGCCACTGTAAGGTGCCTCCATAATAAAATGGCCATCGCTTCTGGCCTTAGTAGAGCCTAAAATGGCTAGTCCCCGCCATTAAAATAACTGGTCGCTTATAGTTGTTCCATGTGACTTGCCCTTTGTTTTTTTATCGTAACAGGCTCCAAATTTGAGCGTTAAAGAAGGATCTTTCTTTTCATCATTTTGTTTCGTGAAATCAATCCAAATTTCCGGAATTTCTCATGATTAGAAGATACGCAATCTAGGAATGACCCCAAAATCAAAGAATCAAAAGAAAAAGTGAGAGAAAATGAGTACGGATGAAAAGAGAAGAAAAATATTTTAGTAAATATTTTTCATTATTTGTTAAATATTTTAGTAAATATTTTTCATCCCTTTTAATGTTATTCCATCACTCAGTTTAATATTGCTCTTTTGATACAGTTTGAAATCAAAGAAGAGATTTTCACATACACACAAACTAACATTATATTGTCACGGATTTTGTATTTATTTAGCTATTTATTTAGAATTGTAATTAAAATTGTTTTATTTTCCCTTTCATTGCAACGCGTGACGAAATTTAAGAGAAACTACGCAGGAAAATTAAAAATACAAGAGCGCGTGTACTTAATATTTAATAAATAGATTTATTGTAATTGTACTGTTTTACTATCCAGAAAAATCGAGGTGATTAAAAAACTTATAAAAGCTGGATTAAAATATCTCAGCTCAGTTAAAATTGTTTTAAGACAAACTGTTGTTTGCTTAACGCTGTTATTGATTGTAGCGAATTTTCTGTGAGATCGGATTAACTTTCCCTGTATTTTGAATTCAGTTGTATTCAACGTTTCAGTAGTTTTAAATGTAACTCCTGTGAGATATTGTACGAATACTTCTGAGGAAATATTTCAGCGTCTTGTTTTATTTCTTGTGAAAAGAATAAATTTTATTAACGTTTATTGTGAGCCCATACGCAAGTAACAATATCTATAAGTAACGGAATACAAATAAACATAATCAAAATAGATAGCACCACCTACAGTAATTTTCACATAATTCGTGAAAAGGTTACATATAAAGCAAAACTGATCTTTGCGTAGACACACAATACGCATATATATAATTATTTAGTGCTCTCCAATAAGAAATTGGAATAAAACACATATAATAAATTAATAAACCATAGAAAGAGGATATGTAATAATAAAATCATAACGCACTAAATTCGAAAGATTACAGCAGGGGAAATTAATCGATTTTTCTTAAGAATTAAATTTAAAATTTTACATGCAAGGTCAATTTCTGCACACGCATATATATATATGTATAATTCCTGTTATAAAGACATTTTTAATAAAGCACTCTCATGAAGCAAATTAATTTTAGGGCTTCTGTTTGTTTAAAAGTTATCCCTAAGATTTTTAATATTTGAAAGTGTAATTTTAAAACCCAAAGCCCTTTTTTAACTTATCATTTTTCACTGAAGATTCACTTTACTTTCCTTGTGTATGTTCGGATATACAAGTATTTAAGAATGTCTCATTGTCACATAACAAGGAAACAAACCAAATGTCTGTTATCTAACCCAATAAAAATACCAATACAAAATTATCTTATCCGCTTGGTCACAGCTGGATTATTATTTGCTAAATCTGGTCAGAAATACTATTATGTAAAACTCAACTACAGTTTATATCATGCATGGGAAACCGCAAGTTTGTAAGCTGGGTAATACCTACTAAGTCTTAATAAACTGCAGTCTCTTTCCTAGTTTTATAAGCTGTATTTGGTTAAAGAAAAAATATAAAGTTAATCAACTTTACAAAAAAAAGAGGGGGAGAGGAAAGATAACGAAAAAAAATTAAGGGCGCTCATATGCATGAATAGGGGCTTTCAAGGACGAAGCACGAGTTGTAAACATGTACAAAGACGAAAAAAATCTCAAAATTCTTTTCTCTATGCATCAGCAATACAGAGGCTGTTCGCACATTTTTTAGAGGATTTTGGTAAGCAGTGAAACATCGTTTGCTGCAAAAGAAGTAATTGCAATTGTACTATGTTTTTAAAAGTCAAAATTATCGTCTGTGGCTTGAAAGTTTTGTTTTTATTCAAAATGACGAATTTAATAAAGCAGTGGTTCAAAGGCTTAAACGCTCTTTCCGAAGAGAAATATGCATACTCTGTTATCCAAAAACGATGTGAGAGTCATGTTTTTGTGATATCTAAAGCGTCGATAGGTAATATCATCAACAAGAAAGGAAAAAAAACATCAAATTGGAGCCTCAAGTGGGAAAAAAATTCCAAACAAGAATCCAAGGAAAAAACGACATCTTCGACTATTGCAAAGGTACGTTGTTTAATGTTAAAAGAAAATCCCTCTAGTCAAAGGACAGTTGCAAAATCATTAAAATGCTCGGTGTCCACTGTAAACAAAATGATAAACGTTGATTTAAATCTTAAGAAAGCGAAAAAACGCAATGTGCATCGTCTTCTTCCAAAGCATATCGCTCAACCCAGGACACGCTGCAGAATTCTATATGAGAAACGCTTATCCAAAGAAAAATGGAAAACAATTGTCACAATAGATGAAGCATGGGTGTATTTAAATGCTTGTAACAAAAAAAGAGCCATATATTATCATAAAAGGGGAAAAAAAATTTAAGTACATGGTTCAAAGAATCGAAAGAAAGTTTTTCTAAGGGATTCATGATTGTTGCTGGTTTTTCTTATAATGGCAAGTTAAAAATAAAGAGAGTGCAAAAAAATGTCAAGATTAACTCCAAATACTATTAGGAACATATTTTGTCGCCAATTTTTCTGAATGATATACCATCGCTTTACCCACAGTGCCATCCATCTGTGAGACTCCATCAGGACAGAGCTAGCAGTCTTACATCAAAATCCATTGTAAATTTCCTAAAAGAAATGGAACAAAAAACGGTATCAAGACCATACCCTTCAGTGATATCCCTACTAAATCTCCCGATGTGACACCTATGGATTTTTGTGCTTTCGGACTTTTAAAAACTGCATTATCCAAACGTTGTCCCAAAACCCTAACAGGACTCTGGAAAGCTGTTCGGGAGGAATGGGATAAACTACCTCTTCTGACACTTCAAAAGGCATTATTATCCTGGAAATTGCGGTGTCGAAAGATAGTTCAGAATAAGGGATGTCAAATAGAACATTTAAAACACAAGAATTTTATGTAATTTAGTTTTGTGAATACAATATACATCGTCTAAAAAATGTGGCAACAGCCTCTGTATCAGTTCCATTACTGACAGTCACAAATGCAAAGCACAAATCTAGTTTCTTTTTCCGAATTTTATTTCAAGCATGTGAATTATGGGACAATTTACAGTCATTTTACATTTTATCAAATTTTAGTCAGTAGCTATGCATTTTAGGAGCAACTGTATTCTGTGTAATTTGGCCTGAGTGCAAAGCTCATAATTTATCACAGAACCAGTTTGAACTTCCAGCGCCTAATTTAGATAATGTAAATTCAGAAGGTTTTAAACTTACGTGTGCAAAATATTAATATAATTGTATATCGTAGTTTCACATTATTTGCAGTAGTATGATAACGGCTCGTATAGAGTAAAAAAAAAATTCACAGATAAATATATGAAATACATATTATTAAAAACAGACGTTTATTGCATTTAGTTGAATTTTAAATATAGCAGCATGACAGGTTTTGATGCTGGCATAACACAGTTTCCCCTTTAAGTAAAAAAGTATATTTTGTAATAATCAAATAGATTTATGTAAACAATACAAAAAACATTTTGTAGACGCGAATTTTCTTTGAAAGGCAGCTTCTAGTAAGCAGCATAATGACCTTCTCAACTGAGCTAAGATAAAAATTAGTTATATTTTTTTCTAAATCGCTTGATTTATGTTTACTGTGACGCATTTTTTGCAATTCGTTTTAAAAATTCGATTTAATTGCACCACAGTTTTTACCTAGTCTTCACTACTTAATGTAAATTACTTTAAAATGCCTAAGTCACTGTCATTTTCTTTAAAATATCTAAGTTGCAAAATTTTCTCTTCTCATTTAATATTTTGCAATAAAACATATATATAATAAGTAGACTTTCCTACGAAACGAAGCAGATTTGCTTGGAAAATAAAAAATGGTTCATGGAAGAGTTAACGGAGTATCTTAAAAAATATTCTTCTCGATTGCTTATATTTTGTTTTATTTTATTACGGCAAAGCTCACAATGGCTGTCTGTTTAAGGAAAGGGATACCTTCGTGGAGGAGTTTGTAAAGGAAACTGACTCTTTTGCAAGGGAAAATTCACGAAAACATCCAGCCCGTTCACGAAAATTCGAACCTCGAACAGAACTACCAGTGTTAAGCGGCTTTACCGTTTGGTCCCCGATAGCCCATGGTACTACTATTACAATTTCACTAAACGGTGATAGGTTACCACTAATCTAGAAATTCATAACATAATAATTAGTTACGCCAAAGTGTCTCGTTTAAGTGCACAGCAACAAGTAAAATAAATGCTCAGATTCTTAACATACTGAAAATTTATCTAATTCTTCATCGTTTGCTATTGAAACAGATTAGTATGCAAAACTTAAAGGAAAAAATTAATTTTTCAGCACTCTATCATGAATTTGCTGAGAAGGGCTTTTTGCGATGAGTGCAATAAAACGCCAACTCAATAGAAAGGTGAAGGCATAGGCAAATATCAGCAACAGGACGTCAGAGTAGTTCAGGACGAACAAAAATACGAGGAGACGGCGCCCTATGTGCAAGGAACTTTTAAAGCAGAAAGAAAGGTCCATTTCCAGGCACTCTTGTGCAAATGAAAGTGAGATTCTACGCGCAGTATGACTATAATAATACATCAGGCGCCTTTAGTTTAAGTACTACAAGAATACATCAGGCGCCTTAATTAGCAAGTTTGGGGAGAGTCGCATTTTTTCGTCTGTGACCGAAGACTTTGGAACTAATTAAAGTGTCGTTTCACGAGCTTGGAAAGCCTCCTAATGACAGGTATAGTGTAAAAAAGATTTATGGTGTCAGCCAAGGAAACCACCGGTGACTGAAGGCCGATATATTGCCCTGCAGCTGAAAACAGATCGAAACTAGACAGCAGACAACATTGTTCAACAATTTCGCACTGAAACAGGACGCCCGGTGTCACGATTTACTTCACACACGACTTTATAAAGGTGGTCTATTCATTCACCGTCCTGAACGCTGCATACCATTTATTGTAGCCCATTGGAGGCACCGTTTAGACTGGTTTACAGAACATAAAGGCTGGACACGTTATCAATGGAGTCACGTCCTAGCGATGAAAGTCGTTTCAGTCTGACAAAAGATTCGCTTTGCCGGCTGATAGGGACGAAGGTAGAGACACGCTTTTATTCCACTAACATGAGGGAAGGA
>KK117277.1:134787-148747 GCA_000611955.2 Stegodyphus mimosarum
CTGCTGGTATAGTCCTAGCATGTTTGTATGGAGAGGCATTTTGATGAACAGACGACCGGAGCTTCACATTTTCGACAGAGGTTCACTTACCGAAGATCGTTACAGTTAAAGTTATCTCCTCTCCCCTTGCGTCTTTACCGGGGTGCCATTAGTCCCGTCTTCGTTTTTATGGATGGCAATGCACGGCACACAGGACTCACGCTCTTGAGGATCACCTGGAGTGTGAACATTTCCATAGAATGAAGTACTTCCCTGATTTAAATGCCATCGAACATGTGTCGAATACTTTAGTAGCCCGCCTATCGACCCTATCTTACATTCTGGAGAACACCAGTCAACTGAAAGAGATATTCTTTGAACAAGGGAAATCTTACTCCAAGAACTGGTATAAAAATCTTGCGCTGAGCATCCCCAAAACGGTGCTACGCAGCTATTGCAGTTAGAGGGTGTCATACTTTGGTTTGTTGTTATTCCTCTTTGCCAAAAATTTTTTGTATTAACGCCCTTCTGTCAATGAAGACATTTTTGTTCATTTCTGTATGCAATCCTATTCATTTTTTGCTACTATACTTTCTTCATCCCTTAAGTACTACATTGTGCCTCTGTAGTACTGATTTCATATCTCTTGGCTGATGTTTTGCGGAATTATAACCAAAAGCAGAAAAGTTGCTTAAGTTTCGCACACTAGTATAGATCGACTGTTTGATTATATGCCAGTTGAGTTATAGCACTAAATGTCTTTTTTCCTTATTAGAAGCAATAAAACAGCTTGTTTAACAAGCTTAGTTTACGTGCATTTGCACAAAGTTCTAAGATGGCAATTGGAACACATTGTTGGTTTAATAAATAGAAAGTAATATAGTCGTTTTATCATTCGTTTTATCAATATTATTTTTATTATCGTGACTCTACAGTTTTATTCTCATGGTTTTTCTTTAAAGGGTTTTCAATATCAACAACTTGAATACAAAAGACAGCCACTGCTGAACAATAGATATTATCTGCAAATTAAACAAGCATTTTGTTTATAAAGAAAAGAGACTCATCTATAATATTGAAAAAGGGCATATAAAAAACCACTGATATTGCCCAAATACTGTCAAAAAAGAATCAAATAAGACTATGTAGTCGTTATAACCATTCATTTTCTCAATAACCGAATTTGCACGGTGATCTAGCCACCCCCACCCCCGGAGTATAGAGTTCTCACCAGAGGCACTTCGTCCTCTAATGGGCTAACTATCAGGTATACTGGTACGAATGAACACTAATCCCTCTTGGTCCGACCGTACGAAATGATCTTCCCTCCAGGGTCATGTCTTTATTTCCTGGAGCCGAAATTAACAAGGTGCAGATCCCAACCAGTACAATAAACTGCTGCCGGGGGGGATTTTTTTTAAGGGCGAGCTGTAGCGCCTTTTATAAGCGTTGATCATTACTAAGGCCCGAAGAAGTGGTCACTTTATTATGGAAGCACAAATAAGTGAGCCATTGTTGCCTCCCATTCAAGGCATACACAATTTACATCCATGCCTTCTCCGCGATTCAAACTCGTGCCGTTCGGTACGGCAGTAAGAATCACTAATCGCTTTCCTCTCTGGGCTGTACGAAAGGAAAGTAACAACAATCTTCAGGCAATTTTTTCAGTTAATAGAAGAGGATCAATTCGATGTCGTTCAGTTTCACAGGTTAAGAATTAATATGCAAACTAAAGACATGATATCCTTGCGCGGCCAAATTAGGAAATTTAATGTCTTTCTTCAGACTTGACATGCATCTTTCCCGTAATGTATACTAACTACATGCTCTGTAGTTGGCTGGAAAGCAACAAGCATAGCCTTTCAGAATTTTTGTAGTTTTTTTCATTATTTGCCATTCCGTAGTCCTACTTTAAGAATGTAATTCAAACGTTATATATACGGGAGTCTTTAATCTCTATGGGACACAGTGAGTCCTTTTATTTTAGATATTTTTGCAATCTACAAAATATTTATACTTACACCAATTTTTAATCGCTAAGGAACTCATTCAAGTTCTTAGAAAACTTAAACGAATTTAGCAGCAGAACAAGCAAATAAGTAGCTTTTGGCTAGGACCTCAACGCAAGAGGAATTTGCTTGCTATTCTGATTAGTAAAGCAAATACAAATCTGATTTGCTTAATAACAAACATCGGCACCTTTAACAAAGAACCTTCTATGTATATATTCTTTGCCTTTAATTCCAAGGCACTTTTGGGAAGATTTCCCTGCTGGTCTACTTGTATAAAATTGATTAATTGTATAAATTGATTGATTGGTATTGCTCTGCAGCTGCGCAGCTATATGACGCAAACAAGTCCTTATAACTGAAATTTCTATCGTGTTTCTGACCATTAACGTTTCAAATAACAATATGTCATTCAAGGTCATTATTTAAGAGTGAATGATATATTTTTGGACCTGTTGTATTCATGTGTAGGAAAATGAAAAACAAATTTCACGGATGAAAAACTTACAGCACCTAGAAAACGGTTGCAACAGCACAGTAGAATTGGTCTATTGAAAGGTTCAAAGACATTTTTCGGTATTTGAACTTTGAATGTTTTTACTTTTCTAATCGTTTTACGTCAAAGTTTTTCAGCAGACGCTTCATTTTTGCGTAGATATTGCGTGGAAAATGTGATTTAGTGCCATTTGAAAAAAGTAATAATAGCTTAAATGTTTCACCAAAATAAACTTACGCAGTCTATCTTACATTTATTTATCTCATAAGGACACACGAATGCCATATGAGTACTTAGTTTCTCATTGAAAAAAAGCCATGATGAGTAAGTTAATATTTATCAAGCTAAACACCTGTGGTGATACTATATTTTCGCGTAAAATTTGTAAAATATCTATAAGCACTATTTTTGAAATTTTGTTATTTAACTGTTTTCATGTTTTTGAAAATTCCCATTTTATCATATAATTCAGAATTTTGAATTCTAAATTATAAAAGTAATGTAAATTTTATTTTCTTAATCTTAAAGCCCTTAAATTCCATTTTTAGTCCAAAGGGGCAATTTGCCCAAAAGGACTATTAATTTCGTTTTGGCATTTTGCGTTGATTCACTACAAGCGTTGTTTCATTTTTCAAATTGTTGCTACCGAATATTATCGCACTGTATTATATTTAAAGAAATTAAATAATGAAAAATCTGCATAAATGTATGTATGCTTTTTGCCTTGTGATAAAACAACGATACCTAGAATCATTAAATTTTGAATGACGTAATCCTTCCGAGAATATGGGCATCTGGAAGCCCTAATTTGGAATTTGAAATTTGTTTTATTATCGGTTTCGTATTTGTAAAACTTTAAAGAATTTTTTATTAACAAGCTGAAGGATTTCAAAGCGAGCAATGGCAACTTGTACAGAAAAAAAACATTTTTATCTCCATCGCGGGTGACTGTGCATCGGAAATTCTAAAAATATGCTAATTTAAAAATAAAGTTGAGGTATTGCTCTCGAACTGAATTTTTTGGTTTAAGTGCGAAGAACATGATATATAAAAAATGAAGATAACACACAAAATGTTAAAAAAAAGAAAAGAAAAACAAAAAAAAGCTCTTTGGACGTAATTTAAAATCTGAATCCTTTCAGATTTTTTTTAATTGATAAATTCTTCCTACATCATTACATCTATTTAAACATAAAGCATACCTAATTATATTTCTGTACATCTGAAAGCGCTCTAATTACATTGAATAACAAATTTTTAAACTTTCTTCCTCACACAAATCAAAGTAAATAAAATTTACTGTATTTCTATGGCCGAATTCAAATATCTAAACAAAACATTTCTGTCATGAAAGTGTTCTGTGATCCTGAGTTAAAAACATTTCTGTCATGAAGGTGTTCTGTGATCCTGAGTTAAAATTTATGTGAATGTACCATTAGGTAATGAACATAGATATCTTGTTTTGTCCCGTTATGTTTTTTGTTTGAGATTAGAAAAATCAAGATGAGTACAAAAGAAAGGAAATATCCAGGAAAGATTATTGTTGAGTGCGGACGGATTCCTAATGCCCGGTCAATGTAATTGCAGACAGAACTGATGATAGCTGTATAGAACTTATTTCCCCCAAGGAAACATTTTACAGTTCTCGAAACTTCCACAGAAATACTAGTACAGCTCTTCTCAGTATGACAGAGCACAATTAGAAGTTACCGCTTAAAACTGCTGTGAACATTAAAAACAACGCAACGCAAAGCACATCTGTTAAACGGCGAAGCTCTCATGAATATCTCAATACTCCGAAATCAGTTTTGAACTGACAACTGAGAACTGATGTTTTCCCGTCTTATATACACTCGTGGCAAAAAAACGAGCAACAAAAGCTAAAGGAAAAAGCACGAATGTAAAATGGAGAATTAAAGCATACAATTTAAAAATGAGGTAGGGATTGCATCGCCGAAGGCAAATAAACAGCCAAAATTAGCATAAAACGCCATCCCGCAATCACAGCACAACGTCTTAAAAAGGGAGCCCACCATCGGCCGAACGGTAAAGTAGCTGGACACTGGTAGTTCGGAGCACTTTGCCATAAACAAATAAAACAAACATTAAAAAGGGGCATGCCGGACGTATGCGTCAGTTCGCATGCAATAATAATTCTGTGTAATCCGAGATTCGGCGTCGAGATGTTGCAGGCTGGTACAAGACAAATCGCTTGTGACTAACATCAAAACCCCTGTAGAAGACGTGGATCTGGAAAACGGAGTATTACCACAACGGCGGACTATCGCTTCTTGTTGCTATGCTCAAGACGTACTAGATCACTAACAGCTATGACACTAACAACCTCTAGTGGCTATGACAGCTGTCACTAATAGTCTCTAATGCTATGACAGCTGGCAGCGCATCTCTCTGCTACTGCAGAACGGCCTCTTATCCGGTCACTCTGTGTCGTACGACTGCATGAACTCGGACTGTATGGCCGACGACCTGTGGTTTATGCTCCTTTGTTGGAAGGAGCATAAACCATATCACGGTTGAATTGGGCCCTTGAACATCGCAGTTGGATACCAGAGCAGTGCGGCCACGTACTCTATACAGATGAGTCTCGGTTTAACATCCAAAAGGTTTCCGAGGAGCAATAATGCGGCGATAGCGAGGGACACGTTATCGGGCGTCAGACATCGTCGAAAGAGACTTTAACAGAGAAGGAGGCCTACTTTATGGACTGGAATAGCAAAGAACAGCCTCTCTGACCTCCACGTGATTGTTGGTGGTTCCATCACAGCCGTCTGATGTCGCGACGAAATTCTACACCCACTTATGAGCCCTTTTGTCGCTGCAGTGGGTACCGACGCGATATTTATGGATGATAATGCCCACTCACATAAACACTCGAGTAGTGCGGAGTTATCTGGAGCGTGAAACCATTCCACATCTGCAGTGGCCTGCTAAATCATCTGACCTAAGTCCTTCAAAGCATGTGTAGGACATTTTGAGACGACGTATAGCAATTCGCAGTGTGCCGCTAGGCACCCTCCACGAGCTCCGAAATGCATTGCTACAGAAATGAACACTACTGCAACAACAAGCAATCAAAAAGCTATTGTGAACTTGCCTTACAGTTGTGAAGCATGCATTTCAGCTAGAGGGTATCATATCCGTTATTAGTGTGATTTTTTCCATTTGCATATTCTTCCGAGCCACTTGGTCTTTCGCAATGTGATGGTTATAATGCATGTGCCTTTTGTATGTCTTTGCTTTATTGTTTGCTACGTGGTCTAGCAATGCCACGTCAACCACTTGGATCAATATTACGCATATCTATTAAATAGCTGTTTTATTTTGTGTGTTGCCTTTGCTGCTTATTTTTTAACAGAAGTGTTCTCTTGCCCCTGCCAACGAGAAATTTCTTGTAGTTTCCATTTCTCGAAATTATTGGAAGGTTTGCAGTTACTGGTTACGTTTGCAGTTAAATATCAGGGCCGGATGTATATAAGCATCCTGTACCGAGCCACGCTCATAGGGAAAAATCCATTCTCGTGATTGGATAAGACTTACGATGACATCATTTCCTCTACGCTTAGGAAGGCCTTGCTTTTGTTTGGGCTTGAAAGTACACCTCCATGCCGTTTGTTTACATTTCGATAACAGTACCGAAAAGATTATTACCGCTAATGAAATGCGTCGTATTTTTGTGGCCAATTACAATTATTACGGCACTGTAGTATGCTGAATTCAATGTAAAAAATGTAGTGCTTTTTTGTCATGGAGAGGAAAATTAGTATTTCTTCTAGTGCGCTAACTCCGTAAATATGTATTAATATTAGGTGCAGAGGTTTTTAATAAATGTGTTCTTAATTTAAAAGCCTTCATATTAAAGGTTTTGTGATTATTAATTCCTCATTTCATGTTCATTAAATATAGATTCTTTGTAGATGCAATCTACTAAAGCATGGGACAATTCAGTTTTCTTAAACAGCAAAAACGTTGGGAGCTAACATATATTCATGGGAGCTAACATAAATTCAAGATATTTGTAATCAGTCTGGAAAAGTAAAATTTATTTTTGATGTTAAGCAAACTACATCAAACATAGATATGGAGCACAGAAATAGAGATACGTATATATAAATTGAATATTTCCCTTGAGTATATACTTTATGAATATTGCCCATTTTTTAATGTGTAAAATCTTTCGGACCTTTATACAAAAATAGTGTTTATTAGAAAAGAAAGTTTCTTTTCTTAAAGATGTGTATTCAGCGAATATACTGAATGTACGTTTTTCTTTCATTTAAAGCAACAGAATATTAGAAGTGTGAAAGACATGTACATTAACATGGAAATAACGTATACAGTTGAAAACGAAATATTTTCTGCACTGTGAAAGGAACAGAATGCAACAAAATTTCATACTTACTAGCACATATGCTTTTACATTTGAGTCGAGATCATCGTGTAATCTAATGTGTTTTGTGTTTTGTTTTTTGCATTAAATATATGAACTCAGTTATTTATCTAATCTTGGCATCAATATTGCTTGCAACTAAGACAGAATCTTTGAAGGATCTTATAATTTTATTATTCCATAAACAGGATGCCATCTATAGAAGGTTGCATGCCATTTTTTTCCTCTGGCATTATTATTCAAAGAATACAAATGATAATTGTCACGCTTCCCCATCACTCACGCGCTTCATTCCACGAAAATAAAACTGTAAGGATAACGTCATTACGCATGCCTAAACGTCATTGCTCCAACAGAAAATGATGTCATCAGAAAGTATGTCCAGTCCTAAGTAAGGATTTTTTCCTATGCGCGTGGCGTGGTACAGAATGCTTATATGCGGGCCGGATACAGTTACAGGTACATATAGGGAACAATTACAGTTATTCAATTACAATACTATTTGCAGTTATACAGGGATCATAGTCAAATGGTCGCCAAGTTTGGTGACTTTTGGCGATAGCCCCTGTACAACTAAACCAAACCCTGTTCTAACCAAATTTGGCGAAGAAAATTATTAATTTCCTCTGAATATAAATATAGAAAATTATTAAAATTAAATTAAGTAAATACAAAGCCTTTTGGATATGAGCATTTGCTGAAAATTTTACCTGGAGGGGACGGAACAAACAATTGCATCAATAAATGCTTATTTATTCTTTTGGTTCTTAACATATTATCCCGGTGACAGTTGGCGGAAACTTCGCAAAGGTCGCCAATATCCAATCATTACTGCAGAATTTTAAAGGACACCGTCCTACACATTTGGCGTTAAATTACGCTACTTGGCCGATCGACTAAATAATACGTAAGCAACATTATTTAACTTTAGGGCGAAAGACAAACAGACCACAGAATAAAATATATAGCATAAATTTGCAAAAATACGTGTTCTGTGCCTATACTAGAGGTATGGATTCATAAGCGTGCCTTTTTTTACTTGATTGGGAGGGCAGGTTATGCGCCCTATTCCCCTCCCGTTGCATTCTTGATGTCCTTAATTCGAGATAATAAAATATAGTAAAAATTTTAGGAACGCAATTTCAGATTTAGGTACTAATGATTGTGTCTGCAAGAGGTAATCCTAGTTATGAATATAGTCATTAGCATCTGAAAGTTACCATCTATCTTTTACTCATGAAAAGTATTTATATGCATATTATACTAATGTTAATCGGTGTCTGAAAAATCTTCGTCATTCCATTAAATGTCATCTTCGCTTCCGTCCAAAGCGTTGGAGATACAGCTTATACATCATTTCGCCGATGCACGAACATAAGAAAGGATCTCATTCTCTATCATTGGGAAAATTCCATGCTTTGATCCTCTGAATGCTGTCTATTTGCATTTGTTTCTTGTAGCCGATTGTTTGGTGTTTTTTTTTTCAGTCCCTTATTAATTTTTCCCTTGCATTTCATTTTCTTTCAGAGACTCTGTTTCCGTTCTCTTCGGCATATTCAATAATTTTCAGTTTAAATCTCGCCATGTAACTAAACTTTCCCATATTCAAGCAAAAAGAAATAGAGATCCAAAACACACCACCACGAAATTCACCGAAAAAAAAATATCGGCAAAGATTATTTTTCAAATTTAATTTTAAAATTTTTCTATTTTTTATTGGTAAAGATCCTTGTCCAGTAAATTTAGAGCACGTGCATATTTTCTTTAACCAAGAACGAAGTAAACGCTTTACAGGGCCGATCCTAGCAGGGGTGCAGCACGTAAAAGTACGTGGGCGGAGAAAATCAGGGGCGGCCGAACTCTCGCGAGACCACGCATAAATATTTTAAATTCATTAAAAGTACCTGTCATATGTAAGTACTTTTTATACAATTTGTCATGTGTAAGTACTTAGTGATTATGAAATAAAAATTCTATTAATCATTGGGCATTCTTTTTTTTAAATTTTGGGGCGGCAATCTTAGGAAAGTATGCGGGCAGCCAGTGGCCTAAGAACGGCCCTGAAGCTTAAAAATGAGGGGAGAATAAGAAATCCTGCCCCAGGGAGCTCTTCCCTTTCTCTTGCGGAAGCAGGCAGTTCCTTATCTCGCTATGGAGTGACCATTGAGAATGTCAGCGGGAATAAATGAATCCGAATTATGAGTACTATTTGTGGGAACAGTACAGCTGATAATTTTTTAGGTGACGGTTAAATACGCGACTGTGACTTTTATACGGGGAAAATATTTTTATGATTCTTTTCTGCTTCAAAATGGGGGATGCGACTATTACGCGAGTAAACACGGTATTTGATGTTAAGTACCAAAAAAAAAATATAATATATATATATATGCCTTTTCTTTCCCTTTTACAGACATTTTTGAGTGTAGAACAAGCTATCATATAAAGCAAATGAAGAAAAGACAAGTTAACAAATTATTTTTTTAAATTTTCAAATAGAATTTGGGAAAGTATGTTACTAGCAGACAATTTTATGTAGATTTGAATTTGGTGTTGCTGAAATCTTGCTGCAGATGGCACCACACGGCAATTAGATTTGGCTATAGTTTGTTGTCTAGAAATTGTCTTACTTTATTAAATACTATTTTTCTTACTTATCCTTTCCTCATTGTCCCCCCCTTTTTTTTCTTTCAAAATTAATCTTACCTTCAACTTACGCATTATTATTTTTAGTATAATATTTTGATAATTTCAATCTTAATTATTCCCCATTCCCCCTTTACCATTGTCTATCAGGTAAACTTCTATATTATACTATTGCAGCCCGCGAAGATATTTTAATTATGTATTTATTGCTCATAGGACTTTAGAAAATTTTTAAGATTTTAGTTATTTGAAATCATTTTCATTAAAAACGAATATGAATAACGCACTAGAACATCTATAAATGAAGCTAATTATTTTACAGCGTGATATAAATCTTATTCAAAGTTGTGAAGATACAAACTTTATTAGCATTTATTCGTACATCTCAGAAAATAAAAAAGCTTAGTTACGAATTTTTTTACTCAGCATTATCGGTTTGCTTGGAAATGCATTTATACGTGAACAGCTGTATTTCGTAGTTGAACATTAATAAGAAAAAAATCCTCTTGACCAATGAGTATCTACAATTTGTAATGAAGATAATTTCTAATAATTTCTCCCAAAAGCTACAGGCGTTTTCAGAATCAAAAAGGACCTCAAGTATAAAAATATAGCAAAAAAGTTTATAATTATTTACGTACAATCACATGTATTTTTATTTATGGGTCTAAGAAAAAACTAATAAATTTTCTCTGAAAGCTCAGAAAGTTTTCATAATTTGTTTATTTTTAGTTTAAATTAAAGAAAGTTATTTAAAGATTAATTAAACACGTTAGAATTATTTGAAAGAAATGTCATTCTAAGCATTTCATATTTAGCTCTCAGTATATTTGAATTACAAAGTACAACAAAATCAAATATCTTACAAGTACCAAATTTAAGATTTCAGATAAAAAATACACAGAAATTTGATTTTTTTCCTTTGTGGTATTAATATTATTGTTGAATAATTTATTGTTTTGATAAATACTTAGTAGGAGAAATTTAAGATTTATTTAAAGTATTTTTTTTTATTTTGTTAATAAAACTTTAGATTAAAAGAAATGTCCTTTAGCTGATTTCAGGTCACGCATTTGGCGGGGAATCAGTTTAAGTTTGAAACCTCATTTCGGATGGAATTGAAAAGAGCTTTGTGCTCTCATTCCTCGTACATTGATTGCTCTAGAATCTTGTATTAATCCTCACATTTCCTTAATTTCACGCTTAACGCTGGTGACTCCAGATAATATCATCTCTCAGCAACTATTTAAATTTCTTCAAGAAGAAGAATTCTGCTTTCTACATACTAATCAGTGTTCAAAAAATGACTCAACATTATGCTGAGAAAAGACAACCAAACAACTCTGGAGCCTATTTTTTTAGCTAGTTTAGCCCAACAGACATATACAGGAACGTTATTAACTTTCCTGATATAAAAAGACTAGTGTATTATCCGTTCACCCAATGAAGCTTCAGATATTTGAAGGTTTGTGCTCGATTTAAAACGACAGAGTTGTCACAGTTACGGTTACAGTTAAAAAAATCCGAAATTTTCGAACGGAAACATACCCCTTTTTTGCGGCGCAAATTGGTAAGCGTATACAAAAACCATACATGCCACTGAAAAGATACATGTACGGACAAAAATTCCTGGTGTAAAACATTTGCAGAGAATAGCGATGTAAAGGCAAATGACAGCACAAGAGAGGAGAGGGTAAAAGGTTTCATTGGAATTACAAGTTTTCAACGTGTAGAACGTTTCAAGATAAGAGTCTAATTTCGCAGTTTCGGGGTCACCGCGATCACCCAAATATCGAAGATAACCCAAATCTTCGATATATTTCTGATTCTGGTATTATCTCAAATCTAATGTAAACACAACAAATCTACGAAATTTGTCAGAATTAAACGATGTCATGAAACTTTAAGTTACACAAATTCCTCCCGTTGTGTTACCAGCTACTTATCATTGTTATCAACAATCTCCCGCATGCAATGCGTTATCGCCTGCGAAAGTAGGCACGTTTGTAGAAGCATTAGGTTATTTTGGAAGCAGGAGAGATGAAAAATGAGCAATGCCCTCGCAGGGACTCGAACCACGGACCTCTCGAATACGCGCCTAGCCTGCTGAAACCACGAAGGCATGCTCATAAGGCGGGAGAAATACCTAATATGTTGAGTTGCTGAGATTGCCTTTGTTCTGAGATTGTTGTGCTGGATAGGCATGACGTTTTCCGGCTTTTAATGTCGAGTCATAAAGACGCAAGGCAACAGTATTTCTGAATTATGATCCCGTATCGGATGGGGAACTGATGGATGGAAGACGGGAGTGACCATTGTTCTGTTAGTAAGTGCCTATATGTGATAGGTCGAGTGATACACAAATGATTTGAGTGATACACAATGATACACCAGTGATGCACAAATGGTCAAGTGTTTGATAGAAATCAATGTCATGTGACCTGCTGTAATTCATCTCATTGGGTCCAAGGTATCTCCTAATTTACTACATGCATACTGTTAAAAATGTGCAAAATAATCCAAAATAAATTAAAACAAACTATTTACAGTATAAACAATATTTATCAAAAATAAAAGTTCGAGGCTCGAACCGGTGACCTATGAGACGGCAGTAATGTCTCTAACTACCAGGCTTTCGAGTCTTCCTGAAAAACCACAAATGGCATTGGAACGATACAGTACGACGAAAATTTTCGGCGTAAAACATTTTCAAAGTGATGTGGAACTGTGTTTAAGACACTTGGGTGCCTGGGCCCACTGCTCTACCTCGAATCGAACTATTAATAAGTTCGAAATAATTTACCTTCAGAAATAAGATAACAAATTTTAATTAATGATTTTTTTAATCTATTATAATGTTGCGTGCGTACGGGTTCGTAATGGATTGAATGCACAGGTCGTTAAAAAGTTAACAAAAATTTATTCTTTTCACAAGAAATAAAACAAAACACTGAAATATTCCTCAGAGGTATTCGTACAGTATCACAATATCTCAAACGTTACACAGAATTCAATTCAAAACAGATAAAGTTAATCCAATCTCGCAGCGAATTCGCTACAATCAATCACAGCATTAAGTAAACAAACAGTTCGCTTAAAACAGCTATAATTACAACTGAACTGAGGTGTTTCAAGTCGGCTTTTATAAGCTTTTTTAATTATTTACTAGAACATTCTGATAAAACCTCGATTTTTGAGGATGGCAACAGCAATTACGAGATATTTAATTATTAAATAATAAATGCACGCTCTCTTTTATTTTTACTTTTCCGACGTAGCTTTCTCCTCAAAAATCGTACGCGTTGCGTGGGAAAATAAAGCAGTTTTAATTACAATTCTAAATAAATAGCTAAATAAATACGAAATCCGTAACAATAAATGTTAATTAATTAGTTGGAGGAGATTGTTCAGAAAGAGGATTGAGCTGGGAACAAAAAGCACTAAGTGCACTATGCGAACGGTCGTAGTGGCAAACTTTAAACAATTTTAAAATAATACATACAGTAATAATACAACTTTTGCAGAGAACCAGCATTTTGAAGGACCAATGACAACAGAAGAGAGGAGAGGGAGAAAAAATTTTGTTTTGTAATTACAAGTTTTCAACGTGTACAACGTTTAAAGATAGAATCATATCACGTAACTTTGCAGTTTCGTGGCCAATGCGATCCCCCGATCTCTTTCAGATGGAATTCTTATTCTGCAGTTTTCTGAAATCTAAGGTGTACATATCAAATCCACAAGATTGGTCAGAATTAAAAGATGCCATAAAACTTTAAGTCACACAAATGCCTCCCACTATATTACCCCCGTCAATGTTATCAACAATCTTCCGTATGCAATAAGTTATCATCTGCGAAGGGGTGCGCGTTGAAAACTTGTTATTCCAATAAAAAATTTTCCCTCTTCTCTTTTATATTGTTACTGGTCTGTTTCAATGCTCTTTTTTGCAAATGTTTTATGCTTCTAATTTTTGTCATGATGAAATGAAGATGAAAATCTTTCAAGATTAAGAATAGCTTTTATAATTCAGATTTCCAGTCTAAAACTTCGGTTTTCAAATAAGGTTTAATAGCATTTCTTTGTTGGAATTTCTACATTAATTCTTCATATACATGAGTTATGTACCAAATCGAAAAATTGAAGCACCAATTGTAACTCGAACATCAACATAATCTATAGCATTTGAATTTTCAAAAAATAATGTCATTCTAATAGGTTGTTCCATCAGAACGTGAAAAGTTTTTTATCCTCCAATACTCCACATTTTGTAATTTTGGAAAATTGAATATGAATCCAGCTTTTTGGCTGGCAATTAATATTGTTGCGTGAGTACAGGTTCGTTATGTATTAATGCAAAAGTCGTTAAAAAGTTAACAAAAACTTATTCTTTCCACAAGAAATAAATCAAAATGCTGAAAT
>KK117278.1:21181-61221 GCA_000611955.2 Stegodyphus mimosarum
AGTTAGTTGTTGTTGTTGCTGTTATACTTGTAGCTGTAAAAAGCGAACTGCTGTTTGTTTACTTAATGCTGTATTGATTGTAGCGATTTCGCTGTGACATAGAACTATTTTATCTGTTTTGAACTGAGTTTTTGCTAAACGTTTGAGATATTGTGATATTGTGCGAAGATCTGTGAAGAAATATTTCAGTATTTTAATTCATTTCTTGTGGAAAGAATAAATTTTTGTTAACTTTTTAACGACTTGTGCATTCAATATATAACGAACCCGTACGCACGTAACAATATGTTAAATTTTGACTTGTTTATGAATGTAACATTATTTCAATCCGATAAATCATTACTTTACGTGGATTTTGTGAACTCATTGTAGTGATGTGCTGTAGTAACTTTTCTGACAGTTTCGAGGTTAACATTTATTGCAGACCGTTTTTCTAAAACCCTTAAAAAGTTTTACAATACTAATCTTTGGTTTTTTTTTTTACTTTTTCCGAAAAAGTAAACAAAACCAGAAGATATTAAAGAATTAGATATTAGACAACATTAAACAAAATCCAGTTAGACACTAGACGATATTAAACAAAACCCGAAGATAAATCTCCATTTCACTTCGTCTTAGCGTGGAGTGTAATGTCCATTTTGAACAGTTCCACGCAATTTTTATCCTTTTAATATATCAAAGATAGTTGAACACTTTACATCAAGGATTATTTGGATATTTTGAATACTTTAACCATCTTTGAAATAGTGAATAGTGAAATTTCGAACAAAATTTGTTGTTAATTGTAGCGTCTTAACATGTTCATTTCAGATATGGTATCGGTAATATATTTCACTAAATGAGTAATAATTTCTAAATGCATATGATAATTCTTGTATTGTATTTTCATGTAAAACAAAAAATTATGACAAAAAAGTCGTCTGTCAAAAACATCTCATCAAAAATTTTCAAGTGTCCGAAATGTTATGCGAGTTACTGATTAATAATTTTGGATTAAATTATTTTATTGCAAAGGCTATTTTAATTATATTTATTAGTCCAAAGGGATTTAGTCCCGAAGGACTATTACTTTCGTTTTGCGATTTTGCGTCGATTCACTCTGAATGCCTGTTTCACTTTTCAAATTGTTGCCACTAAATGTTATCGCTCTGCATTAAATTTTAAAAAATGAAAAATCTGCATAAATGTATGCATGTTTCTCGCATTGTGATAAAACCTAGAGCCATCGAATTTTGAATGACGTAATCCTACTGCGAATATGGGCATCTGGAAGCCCTAATTTTGAATTTGAAATTTGCTTTATTATTGATTTTATGTTTTGTAAGATTTCAACGAATTTCATATTAACAAACTAAATGATTTCAAAGCGAGCAATGGCAACACTGTGCGGAAAAAGAAAAACATTTTTATCTCCAGCGCACGAGACTTACGGAAATTCTAAAGATATGTTCATTTTAAAATGATTTTGCGATATTGATTTTGAACTGAATTTTATGGTTTGAGTACGTAGTACATGATATTTAATAAAAAAAAAGGTAGCACACGAAACGTTAAAAAAAACGCGCCTTTGGACGTAATTTAAAATCTGAAATCTTTCAGATTGTTTTTTTTTTTATTTATTTTTTTGTTAAGGTGCTGGTCTTAAAATGGAGAAAAGTAATATATTAGGAAAAAATTTCGAATCTGTTTCAATATGTAGTACAAGATCTATGCAAGTAAATTTCTAAAATGCAGGTATCCAAAAACAAATGTGAGTCAATGTACACTGCGGCAGCGGGGGGGGGGGGGGTAGATCTTTGTATCTCCCGTTCTACTGGGCCGATTGACGAAATTCAACTTGCGTTTTTCATGTCTGGAAAGCGGACTTAGGATATCTATTGGATTTAGTTATAGCATTGCTTTAATATAGGTATTTTGAAACAAAATCGGACTTTTTTTGAAATAACATACCAATTTTTTTTTCCATCTTTCGATTCTATGACTCAAATTATGCCAATCTCCCAAGTTTTGTAAAAATCGCACGAGTAGCTTTTAAAAAATTAGATCTCAAAATTTTAGCTTCTCAGTGTTAATTGAGTTTGGTATATATTTATTGACCTCACTTTTTTATGAATTTTTATTTGATTCTTCCTTTTACATTTCGAAATTTAGGTTCATGCCAAATAAAATTCTCCTATTGTTTATGATTTATTTTAAAATAATTTTTATAAATTTTTCGAAAAAATTTTATATAATTTCACCTTTAATTAAAAATTTCACCTATAAAATTTTTAACATCATCGTAAAGTAGATGTATTTCTAGGCACACCTGCAAAAAATTAAGAGTTTTTTATTTAAAATTTTTTAAGATATACATGAATTTACATATTGGCGCGTTTTTAAATTTGGCATCTTTTGTTTGAGCGATAGTAACGGCAAATATGGTTTACGCACTTTGTTAAAATTATTTGAAAATATGAAAGACGACTTTTTCCCACTCATCCACAATGAGAAAAAAAAAAGGAAAGGAAAAGAGAGGTTGCTATAAATTAAGAAGTTCGCCAAATGAATTATTCTTGGCGCAAACTGAAAATAAATAAATAAAAAAAAAAAAAAAGTGCACCAATATAAATTTTTAAATTTCTCCGTAAATATGGAAAAAAATTGGCATGTCATTTTTGAAAAAGCCTATTCTGTGTCAGAATACCTATATTAGAATAATGCTATATGTAAATCTAATATCTTAAGTCGCGCTTTCGAGGCATGAAAAACGCAATTTGAATTTCGTCAATCGGCCCAGTAGAACGGGAGATGTAGAACTGTCTCCTCCCTGCATTGTACACTCTGCTCTTTCTCTCTCACACACACGTGCCCCCCTCCCGAAATAAAAGAAAAATTCATGTCTCGAAAGCATGACTGTTAGATTTATGTATACCATCGTTCTAACATAGGTATTTTGACACAAAATCGCACGTTTTCTGAAATGGCATATCGATTTTTTTCCATATTTGATTCTATGACTCGCATTATGCCAAAGAACCAAATATTGTAATACACGAATAATTTTTAAAAAATTAGCTTTCAAAATTGAAGCTCCTCAGTGTTATAATTGAATTTGGTATATATTTAATAACATCTCTTTTTATATTAAACTTACTTGATTCCTTCTTAAACAGATCGAAATTTATGTTCAATCCAAATAAAATTCGCGGATATTTCCTGATGTATTTTTGAAATTTGTATTTTTTAATAATTTTTATAAATTTTTCGAAAAAAAATTTAGTTATAACCTATAAAATTTTTACTGTGTTCGTAAAGTAGATATATATCTGGATGCCTACTTGCAAAAAAATTAGTTTTTTTTTCAAAATTTTCTAAGATATACGTGAATTTATATATTGGCCTGTTTTGAAAGTTGCGATATTTATAATACCAAATGTGGTTTATGCACTTTGTTGCAGATGAATTGCAACTGTTATTTTTAACCTTAAATTTCAAAGTAAACTTTTACTGAGGAATATTCACATGGAATTTTTTATTCTAATTTTTTATTATTGCCTAATAAATATTTATTAATGTTTGAAAAGCTATTTTTTAATTTATAAAGAATATTAGTCAAAAGTTAAAAAAAAATTTTTTTCCCTGTTCCTTTCATAAGCGTAAAATTTTATGTTCACCATATTAGTATCTGCTATTTTACTTAATTTCATTTTGTATGTAATGAAATTATTTGCAAATTTCAAAATCGTATTCAATACTTCTGAGTACATCAAACAGTGCATCAAAAATATTATAAATAAAACATGCTGTCTACTACTGTAGAAATATTTAACAGTGGAAGAATTTACTACAATGATAGATTTTTATAACAAGCAAAGGCAACAAATAAAAGTGATTCTGAAGATGTTTTAGGTCCAGAGATATTTCGTGACATTAAATGCATAATAAACTTCTTAAACAAATTGTTTACATTTGATAGGGTCTCTGGTATTAATATAAAGAATCCTTTCTTTCAAAGCAAAATATATTTTTATGTAAACATAAAATTTAGAACAAACATATTTTTAGAAGTCAAATTTTGACTTGTCAAGATCTGAATTCTAATCATTAGTAATATAATAAATAATGTTCATTGTTGCATTTATTTTAACATTATTATTATTATTATTTCTGTTATATTAGAATTTAAAAAAAAAAGTGTTGTAAAATAATTTCCCAAATTTCAAAAGTTGTCTTTTCTGTGGGTGTATTGCTTATTTTCACTTCTATTCTTTATGTTAGTTCTGTCAAAAAATATAAATAAAGTGAGTTTCACTAAACAAATGACAATTTAAGTTCAGAAAGAGAGTACTGGGAATTCAACCATTAGCATTATATCTTGTTATATGCCTTCCAAATGGATACCTATACTGGTTTTCGGCGAGTTTGTTGTTTTCGTAGTTTAGAAATGCACGTTTAAAAATCGCATATAAATTAGGTTGGTTGGTTATGGCAAAGCTCTTGGAGACTCTCGGCCTAAGGGGAGGAATTCCTTCATGGAGACTTTATGCAAAGAAAAGTGGCTGGCATTCGCATTGCACATGAGGAAAATCATAAAAACCAAGCATGCAGCCATCTCATTCAAGTAGGTTGGATTCCGGACAAATTAGCAATATTCGACAGTGTTTAATCACTTGGCCACTGATAGAACCACTTGAATTAGGAGCCAGGTGTCAAAAAAGTGCTGCAGTTTAAAAATTGGTCTGATTAATTGACTTAAAAAACTGTCTTGCATGTTATCCAGATTTGTCCCCTTATAATTGTTTTCCTTTTGCAAAAGCTAAAGTTATCTAAAAAAAAAAAAATTGCCTTGGAAGAGATAAAAGAAACACAACATCAACTTTTAAAGAACAAAAACAGCCTTCTCTTTCATTACTTGTCATATTTATGCTAAGGCAGAAAGTTGCATCAGTGCAAATTCTATAACCTATTTTTTTTTTAAATACTTTGATTACTTACTTGCCGTACAGTGAATATATACCATAATTTCAATTACTTGAGCTTTGATAAATCGAAAATTTTGATGAAATATTTATCAGAATTAAGAATTCGATAGTTAAATCGGAGTGAATATCAACGCATGCATTTTGAAAATCAAACTAATTCAAGGTTGTATTTTCAATATTTTTCTTTTTCAGGAGGGCATATCTTCATTTTTGCTTCTATGAAACTTCATTGTATTTGAACTGATACTTCACTTTTTATCATAAAAAGCAAAAATCTCATGCATGATATATATATTTCATATTGCATAGTTTCAAATTAAAATTTAACAAGATAATTTAAGATTTAAGAGTTTGACATTTTGTTTTATATCCGAGGTTTTAATAAAAATATATAAATTTTTACTTAATCCTTTTACAAAAAATGTTTCTCAAGTAGCTAGTTTTTCCTTGTACTATTACAGATTATGTAAAAATATATGCTTTTTAATATGGAAATTATTGGTCTAAAAATGAGCAAAATAATATGGGTTAGATCAGCGGTTATTTTGTTCTGTATTTATTTTTCAAATGAAAATCCTTGTTCACACAAATAGGTTGTGCGAAAAGCAAATATAAATTTAATAGCTTAATTTGAAATGCTTTGAAATTCTTTTTTTCTATTCCGCGAAAAGTTAACAAGTGTGGTATTTTTGAAATCTTCAGTAGAGTTCGATCACAGGAAATTTCTCTCTCGATTGTTCTTTTCCTTTATGAGATAAACTTTAACGAACATTTGAACAAAATGCATTTCTAATCCAATTTTCTTTTTCGTAATCCTAGGGAAAATACATATTGAAATTATTTATCAGAAAAGCAATCAATTTTAAAGGCTGATGCTTATTCTTCTTTTATTTTCAAATTATATTTGGTTAGGAAACTTTCTAAAAGTGGTAAAAAGCTTAAAATAATATCTAATTTTTTGATTATTAGCTGAGTTTTTTTTATCATAGCATTTATTTTATTTCTAATGATAATTAACTCTTTGTCCTTGTAATCCTAAATTTAATTCATTTAACATTCCAGAAATATCAGCCAAATATCCTAAATGCACCAACTATAATTTACTAAATAAACATATTTGCAAGTCAAATTTGGAATCACAGAGAAAAATTTGAATTTCTGGTCAAAAAGATGTTCAAAAAGATGATTTAATCTGGATAACCACCTTACTTTGAAATGGAACAAAAGCGGTTTATGTTCATCATTTATCTCGTGGCATAAAATCATAAATATTCTTGAACTTAAAGCTCGGCTTTTAATAAAATTAACAATTTTCACAGCTTGATTCAAAACAGTTTTCAGGTTTTTAGGGATTGTTTTGGCTACTAAAGTTTCACGATGAATGGAACAGTGAGTAAATTTAGTTTCAGTTGTGACTTTCTTTATTTGAGAGATAACACCAGAATGTTTTGTTTCTTTGTGTACCACCTATTTTTCTCTTGCGTACCACTGGTTGAGAATCGCTGGTTTAGATTGTTTCCACCAGATATAAGGATTGAGTCACTTAATGTGATTGAATAAACGCTGCTTGCTCTATACTTTATTTATTAATTATCTTAGTTATTTGGTGAAAATGCTTTAACTAAAATAGTTGTCCTTTGGACTTTACTTTAAAGTTTATTTGCAGCGTATATGTTTAGAAAATTAAAAGCAGTCTCCTTGAAGATGCAGTTAAAATTTTAAAAGAATTTGACAAGATTTCAAAATTTATAAGGAAATTAAAAGAAAGAACAACAATTTGAAATCCCCTTTAAAGAAGTGATGTGTTCAAGGAGAATAACCCAGAGGTTTACACCATATTTTGCTAATGTTTTTCACATTGTACAGTGCATGAAATATATCAGCAAATGGGCCTGTGCTAATGGAAAAAACACAAGTGACATTGAAGATGAAATTGAAGGGAATTGTTTTTCGTCTAATTGGTGGTGTAAATTTAAATTAGGTCATAGAAGTTAGTCATCATATGTTAGAGTAAACAGAGAATCCCAAGATTTCTCAGCCGAATTAGATTCAAAAATTTATCCAAGGATGTACATGGATATCATCTAAAGGCTTTTTTTCCTATTAATGAAACCAGTCTTTACTTTAATCTAATGTCTTCAAAATGCATAACCTCTAAAGACGTTCAGTATCATGGTAAAAGTAATTTCCCTAGTTTTCTCTGATCAAATGCTGATGAAATCAAAGGTGATTTTGAAAATGTTTGTGGTATATAACAAGTAAAAAAAAAAGGTGTTTGATTCTTAATAAATTTGAAGCATGCCTGAAGGAAAACAACAAGACATTAAGAAGGAAAAAATAATTTTGTGCATAAAATTCAGCATTTTTTAAATTAAAAAAATTTTATGCTATTTGCTTCGTGCAATTTTAAAAATAAAATATTTGACTAAAACATGAATAATATTTTAAGAAACTAAAAGTACAATAAAATTGTATAAAGGGCTCAGTGCTAAAACTGTTTAAAGCAATGTATGCAACTCAAATTAAGTTATTGTTTATATATCTTTTGTATTTATATATCTTTTTTGAATGGCCCATTGAAAAGCATATTTAGTGTGATTTACTATATTTTCTCTTTCAATTCATGCGGTTTTCAAATGCATCATAGTCTGGGTCACAATGTATTCTTTTGAAAGAAGTGCTATTGAAACAACAACAACAAATATATATATTAATAAATATACTTAAAATATGAAATTTGAATGAATAAATAGAAAATGTTAAAACTATTATTTGAAGAAGCCATACAACTCAAACAATTAAAATGAAATTCTGAAAAGGAAAGAAATCTGAAAAGGAAGAAGATTAAAAAATATAAAGAAAATTATTTGAAAGAAGGAACAATGCACATTTTTCAATTGTGCACAATGAAAGGGAAAGGAAAGTAGAATACCATAAATTAAGAATTTCGCCAAATGTATTATTCTTGATGAAAACTGAAAAAAGTCCTATGAAAGTTTCTTACCAGATTTTACAAAATGTAATATTTAGGTGTAATTTGAATCATAGAATCAAAATAGGAAAAAAAAAGGTATGTCATTTCAGAACAAGTAAGATCTTATGTCAAAATACCTATGTTAGAACAATGCTATGTCGAAATCTAATCTGTATGCCAAGTCATGTTTTCAAGACATGAAAAATGTTAAATTCTATCAATTGGCCTAGTAAAATGGGAGAGATAAAGAGCCTCCCATTTTTTTAGTGATTGCGCGTGTGCAGAGTGTACGCATTTGCTGAAACACTTTGAACGCAGTTTGCCGTTCTTTTGCAGAAGGAAAGAGAATGAAGACTTAGACTTACAGTTGCAAAGAATTCATTGCTTATAATATTTTACATTTTAATTAGGCTTTCATCTTGAAAAATCAGTCAATAAACTGAGTTGTACTAGCACATCATTGTAAAATTGAATTTAAGCTAAAAAAAATTCATAATTTGTCTACAGAAACCATTGGAATTTTAAATACAACAAAAACAACATATACCAAAATGGCAATGTTGCTCGTTAAATCAGTAGATTTGTTATATGCATCATTGTGCAACAAAGCCTGGCTGAAAAAAATTTGGTGACTTCTACTAAGGTGACTGCACAAATATGTACATGCCAACATTTTAAATTACATACAATAGAAATGGATCTGCCAAATTTAAGTTTCTCTCATGACACAATAAACTTCAGTAATAAACAGATGTTTACCACACATAATTAACTCATGACATAGCCAGCCTTTTTTGCACAGAAGACCGTTCACGCTTTATGGGAATGATTTTGAATCCATTTATTAATTTTGGATGCCATTTTCCTAAAGCACGTTTTAACAGAACAAAAGCAAAATTCTACAGGACAAGTGCCAAGTGACTTTTATATAAAGCTGGAATTGCTTCTTCAAAAATTGTTTCTGAAATATTTTGCTGATAGTGTCAATTAATTTTAGCCTTATTTGAGGGTTTTTTCCCCCATTTATAATTTACAATTGGAACAAAGAGTTCACTTAACTCTTGTAATAAAGTATCCTCCTGACACAAGTAATTGGCCAATCCACTAATACTATGTCATCGGCCAATCAGCAGCAACCACATTAGTTTAACATAAAAATAAAATTTGCATGAGGGAGAAAAAAATAGAAAGCTCAAAACATTAAATTAATAGTAACAACATACTCATTACATCTGGACATCTGTTTGATGTAATCCTGATTAGTTCTTGATAAACCACTTTTTGTTTTTATGAACAAGGATTTAAATTAACTGCTATTCTCTATTTTCCCTTGCATTTTGAAAAAAAGTAATTAAAATTAGGAATCTGCTTTCCACAGAACAGCAAGCATTCTGTTATTTTCAAAGTTGTGGCATTATACCATTAAAAAAATTTTAAAAAAAATGTATTATTGAGCACAATATGGTCAGCTGAATATTTCTGACAGAGCAAAAATTGGTTAGAACAATTACCTGTGGTAAGTTTCTGTTCATAACTTTCTAAACAAAGCTTTTGGTTAAATCAGAGGGACTAACAAAATGGTAGAAATCTACATTGACTTAATAAGCCTTTTTATGAAGCACAAAAACGAAGCAAATTGAATAATTGTTGTTTATTAAAGAAAGAGTCTTCTGTATAAATTCAGTTCTAAATAGAATAGGAAGAAATCCTAAGGAAAGATTGCCATAACTTTGGTGGAATCTCTGCCAACTTTTATGGCTGACGGGATAATATTTAAGTACTGCAATAATACATATTGATAATGATGGCTTGATAAAATTTATTTTTCCAAACAATTTTATTTTCCCACTTTACAACTCTGGAACTTTTCATGAAAGTACTCATACAGCTCTCAGTGTGACAAAGAACAAACAGTAGTTACCATTTCAAACTACTTAAAATGTTACACACAAAACAATAAAAAAAAAAGCCTCAATGCATCAGCTCACGCTGTAATCTCTCACTATTCTAAGCTAAACTCTGAACTCAACTCTGAAGTAACGGGAAACTAATGCTGTCTCCGGTCTTATATGATTTTTTCCCGATCCGCTGAAAAATTTCCAGTACCTACAATTTCTCTAAACAGTTGGAAAACATAGACATGTACTGTTATATAGGGGAAAGACCAGTTGCAGTTATATGGAAATTGGACTAAAAAATATCACCAAGTTGTCAAATGGTCACCAAGTTTGGCAACTTGTTGTGGTGATAAAAAATAATTGTCAGATCTGTGGTTTACTTGGCACTACCTCACCAAGTAGTGCCATGGTGAGATAGACATTTAACTCAATTGTTAATTGGACTTGCCTTTGTAAGTAACCTTATTTTTCAAGGGAAGCTCCATGCTCTTAAGGCCTTTCATGTTACATTATACAAGAGATACTATAATTTTATGTATAATTTCACTAAAATTATTTACATACATAAAAAATTCATAACAATATCTTGAAAAATTAATTTGAAACCAATCTAATGCTATCTTTTTGTATGCAGTCAAAAGTTTCCTTTTGCAGCAACTAAACAAATGGCACATATGCTTTATTTTGCCAACTGTAAGTAGTTTACATTTAAACTGCCATTGGGACTCTATCACTGTTTTTTAGCATTGTTTAAAAACCTGGGCCATAAAAATGTGAAGGTATCAAATTTTTTTTGGTCACATCACACAATTATACACATATACAGATTCTTAGATAATTGATATAAATTTAAAACTGTATTTTAATTTGATCTGTAAGTATAGATGGCTGATTTTGGTTGTTGGTATGACTTGTTTTTGTGATGTGCAATCATTAGGAATCTATATCATAAAGTTCTGAAAGTGAATTGCATTTGGAGATGATTTTAAACTAAAAATTATGTGTTTGTAGTACATTAGGTACTGCGTAATGTTATCACATTTGTCCACATCCTATTTGATAACATTAAGTGATGAGAGAATATACCCTTCAAAATAGCAAAGGAATTTAACTAATTTAATATGAATAGAACTAGAAACATAAAAACAGGTATTTTCATAGCATTTTAATTAGGAAAAGGAAAATTTTTTTTTTCTTGAACTGTTCGTAATGACTTTAATGCAAAGTTTCATTTATGAACTGTTTATAATGTTTCTTGAAATTATTTGACTGATGTTATAGCCCTAATCATAATTTTAGGAAGGCATTCCTCATTGAAAGAGAACATGCCAGTGTAAAATTTTAAATTAAGCAAAAAAGCAGTATTGTCTTAGATGTTTTTAGACAATTTTTTTTTTAAGGGAAATGAATAATTTGTCAGAATTTTTTTTTTACTGCTGGAAAAGAGACTTGTGTCTAATCACTCTCAAAATTGATAATTCTTAAATTGAAGCCAAGCTGTTTGTAATCCCTAATTGGTTGTGTGATTGGTTGGTGTCATGTCCTTTTGAGAGTCAAATGAATCCATGCGTGGAAATCGCAGCTTTTGCCAGTTCTGCAATCTTTTCACTATACAGCTCTCCCTGGAAAGGAAATTTCCCAAGCTTTGCAGAGGTGCAAGTATTTCTGAACAGGTGAAGATGTGTTCTGGAGAAAGCTCCATTTCGGGTCAGTTTCTACTAGTTTTAAATGATCTGGTACCATCTTCATTAATTTCCATTCCTCTAAAATGGCAGGTTCCGAATCTACTAATGGTCTTTGTAATTTCTCTGTTTGCATCAGTCTCACATATCTGGCGGGCTTTCGTAGTAGATTTCTCTTTGAGTGTATATCTGGCAATGGCATTAACATCTTCAAGAGTGACAGGGATTGAGATTTTGTGCCTTTTTAGCCAGTTCATTGACTGCCTCGTTTCCATCGATTTTAACATGTGCAAATATCCATTGCATAGTGCATGTCTTTCTCATCTGGTTGATTGTTTCTAGTGATTAGTGTACATCCTGAGTGAGTGTTGAATTCAGGACCTCCTGGATTGCTCTTAATTCACATGTGAAGTTGGAACTGATGTTTCTGCTCAATGGCTTTAGAGTACAGGTGCCCCCATTTGGTAGAGTGATGTGAATACTGGCTCCACCCTGTTGTCTCATCTGATCAACCATTTGTGTAAATTTTTACCAAATCAGCTCCAAAAAGAACTCATTTGTTCAAATACCTTTTGCTTTGATAACAGCTTCAGTTTCCTTTTTTTATACAATGTTCCAACAGATCGAAATTTATTTTGGTGTTAATGAGAATGTAAGAGGGCAGGTTAGGCTCTTGAAGTATAGTGTAGGTGTCATGTTTGAGAGTATTTTCTCTGATCTCATTGTTATATTTCAGAATAGATGACCTCTTAAGTTTTGATTTGTTGCTCCAGTTTCCAAAAGTCCGTCTGGAGATGTGCCCCATGTCTCGGCTCCTGGCCTTGTTTGTAAACTTGAGTGTGAGATATTTCCTTCTCTGTAAAAGGGTTGGAAGTCCTGTTCTGCCCTAATGTTGCTGGTAAATGAAACTGCTGCAGATGTTACTTTGGCTGCTCTTCCCTGTATCTTGTCAAGTTTCCCCAATGTGTTCTCAGAAGCACGTGACCAAATAGGTGCCGCATATTCAAAGTTTGTTCTTATCAACGCAATGTAAATAGATCCTATCGTTTTCAGAGTGGTCCCCCAATCCATACCACATAGGCCTTTCAGAATTCAAAGTTTCTTTAGAGCTTTGTTGGCCTTTCAGAATTCAAAGTTTCTTTAGTGCTTTGTTGGGGCAATTTTCCAGATGTGTAGTGAAGCGAAGTTCAGCATCTAATGTCACACCCAGATATTTTGAATTATTTGCTTTAGTAATTAGTAAGCCATCCATTAATATCGTAAGTTGAAAGGATTTTCTGCATTTTCGAACTGTGGAGAAAATTTCATAGCTTATTTATTTAGAGAGAGGGTTTATCTCTCTCGACTAAGCCAGAAAGCCTCCAAGGGATTGGTTTAATGATCTCTCAAGACTTTTCTGTGCCCTTTCTTGTGTGCCAGATTACTATATCGTCTGCGTAACAGGCAACTATGGTGTCCCCTTCCAGGATTTGGTGAATATTTGTTAACATACAAAGGGAATAGCAAGGAACTGAGCCCTGAGGGACACCTGCCTATCTAATCAGTCTCTTGGCAATTGTTATAATCTATTTTGACCTTATTTGTTGAATTTATCCTTTATTGGGTGACTTTACTTTAGCTGAAATTTTATCTCTAATAGTTTGATCATATGAACCTATATGTTGATCACAACAAGAAATGTAAATACTATGCATTATTCGCCCAATTTTGACAAAAATCAATGGGCAAAGCGCTGTGTTGCCGAAGTAGGCAACCCAGAATTTTACAAAAATGTATTTTATCTGGCAACATACTGTGTGCACACGATTTTGGAATTTGAAGGTTATTTTTGTAGTTTCCACTTGTGATTGATGAAGGCTTTATTCTCGTTATAATGAATTGTTATGCAATTGTGGAGTTTGCCAGCTAATGAAAAAGAAAAATGTCACTTTTTTTCGGAAATATGCCATTTTGTGTAGTAGTAGAGTATAGAAATGCACATCCCACAAAGTTGTATTTTACGAACAGTTGAATTGTCTAAGTTATCTTAGGGAATTCATTTGGAGAAAATGTCTGAAAGGAAAACAAAAAGACTATTTTGAAGAGATTTTAAAGCAGATAGCTGAACTGTATCCACTGACTCTTAAAATGTAAATATTGTCTGTATTGATTTTCATTATTATTGTTTAAGTAAAAAAATGATGTATTTGGCTAACTTTTATTTATCTCTGAAGTTACTTTATTACAGAAATCTAGCAGCTTGAAAGTAGTTTATGAATTATTCATAGGTGATTGTGGTAATAGTTTTCTCTGAAGAAGTGCAGTTCTTTGATTTTTTTCAAAAGACATGGAAAGCAGTGCCAATTTGCTCCACAGTACTGAGAATTTTGTAGTTTTTTACATTTTTAAAAATTAAAACAGATCGTTGTGCACAGAAGACTGGAGAAAAAGAAAGTTAAGTGTTTTATTATGGGTCTTTGCTCCATTTTTAATGTAAATAATTGATTACTGTTTTATGAAACATTCAATGTTTCATTATGGATGTGTGCTTTATGTAATATTTACTGTTTCATTATGGATGTTTATTGTGATTTAAATTTTATTAATTCATTGCTGTTTTATATAATTTTTATCACACCAATACTTTTTAAAATGGCTGCTTTTTTCGTGTATTAATTCGCGAAAGATTACTCACCAATGATTGATAGCTTTGTGGGGCAGTTGGGCGAATAATGCAATAATACCATGATGTATTTTCCATGTTATCGTATGCAAACAGTTCTGCAAATCAGTAACTATATCTGAATGTTGACCGTTATTACATTAAATGGCACATCCTGCAATTGTAATTTAATTTATCAATTAATAAATTTTTGCAAGTTAGTGTTTAATTTGAAATGCGTACCTTAATGTATTTTGTATTTTCTGAGTTAATGCATTGTGTCGTCCTTAATGAAACATAAATGTTTAATTTTATCTTTTCAGATGTCTTTTCGGATAGTCCGTAGCAGTAAGTTTAGGCATATTTTTGGGCAACAACTTAAGCGTGAACAATGTTACGACAACATTCGGATTACGTCAAACTCGTGGGATTCCAGCTTCTGTGCCGTGAATCCAAAATTTTTAGCCATTGTGATAGAAGCAGCTGGAGGAGGTGCCTTTATGGTTCTTCCACTATCTAAGGTATGCTATTAATCAGTAATTCTGTGTTATGTTTTCAAGTTTCTTTTAAACTTTCATATTATTTTGTTACTTCAGAACTTGAATTATGGTGCCATTGTAGTGGCCAGAAATTCACTGTTGCGAACTGATGTAATTTTCAACTTGTAATAAGTTAAAATCTTTGTTATTAATAATGTGGAAATAAAAAAATATGTTGAATATCATTTAGCAGTGGTAATTAGTTGTGTCCCTTCTATAGTGGCCTTAGCGAGAAAGTTTATGTACTGTGTTTCAATACTGGCGAGAAACTACTGCGGGTACTGATCTATGTGTATGCAAGAAAGAAATGGTTAATGATCATTGGTTATTGGAGGTGTTACAGCAACAAGAATCGACAATATTTGTAAATTTGCTGGATCCTGCAAATTTTCGAATCTTATACTGATTCTTGTTGCCTTAACACCTCCAGTAATCATAATCTGATGTATTATTTTATTTCACATCTGATTTTGGTTTTTCATTTATCAATCAATTTATCTTTATTTTGATATATTTTTAGCATATATGGTTGCATCAGACATCATTAGAATTTGTTGATTTTTTCTTCCAAATTAAGCAACAAAATATGCATTGGCATCACATAAAATTTACTTCTCTGTTATAGATTGGTTATCAAATGCATTAGTACAGTCACTTGAGGTATGTTATAAAATTACCAATCTTTAGAACAAAGTTTTTTTTTCAGTGTGGAAGAATTGAACCTAATTATCCTCTTGTAACTGGACACAGAGGGCCTGTCCTTGATATTGCTTGGTGTCCTTTCAATGACAATGTTATTGCCAGCGGATCAGAGGATGGGATTGTACGAGTTTGGCATATTCCGGATGGAGGTTTAGTTCGCCCTCTGACGGATCCAATTGTAGAACTCATTGGTCATCAAAGGAGAGTTGGTTTAATTTTGTGGAATCCTGTTGCTAATAATGTCCTTTTAAGTGCCAGTAAGTTTGTTTTCATGTGCTTAGTTTATTTGTTGTGTTCATCTTCATCTGTAAAAAATAATTGAAAATATTTGTCATGATATTAAAATTTTATTTTGTGTTGGTCACATCTAAGATTTAGTTATTAAGATAAAAATAGTACTTTTAAGTTGTCAATTTTTTTCTGCAGAGTTTCTTTTATGCATATTTTTATTACCACTGCGTGTTCCTGTATCTTTATTTTTTTCAGATAACTTTTGTGAAAAATTATGTGATAATTTAAATAAGTGGTCTCAAACTGAATTCGAATTTGGGCCGAATTCACAATCTAAAAACAGCTAGTGGGCCAGAATCTTTTTTTTTAAAGAAAATGAAAATTTTCTTGAACAAAATAAAAAAAAAATTAAGTAAATTTTAAATTGTGCTAAACATCTGTCAAAGCATTAATGATTAAAATAATAATATCACAAAGGAAATAAAATTCAAATTTATACTTATATTTCAGTCTAAAATCTAAAGTTTGGTACATGCAGACATTTTTGGTGTTTGCATGTTGAATTCAAATATATTGTCAGCTAAATATTAAATTCTTAGGCTTACATTTCTTTCAAATAATCCTGACATGTTTAATTAATCATTAAATAACTTACTTTAAACTAAAAATAAATTTACCTAGTAAGACAAAACTTGAGAATAATTAATAACCGAGTTTCTATCTCATATTTATAAAACTTTTCTTCAACACATAAATAAAATGCATATATTTATATGTAAGTGAATAACGATAAACTTCTTTATTTCTTACTATAGTTTGACATTTAAAGTTTGTAGCTTTAGCGGTAAATTACTAGAAATTATTTTCATCGAGGATTGTAGATGCTCATCAGTCAATTGGGTTCTTTTCATATTAATTTTCAATTCTGCAGAAAAGCCATTCAAACATATGTGTATTCCCAAATGATTATTCTTAGTGAAAAATTTGAAACTGAGCTTATTTATTTTTTTGACAAATACAAAAACAAAAAACAAACAAACAAACAAAAAAATGTATGTATCTTTAAATTGTTGAATAAGATTTATAGCACATTTTGAATTAATTACCTTCATATATAAATTTTTATGATGCATTATTTGTAATTAATTTTTTATGGAAATGAAAATAATAAAATTCTTTACTTAAAATAATTAAAGGAAATTTAAAAGTTATACAGAGTGGATAGTTAAAAATTATTGCAGCTTGATTATAGAGGTAAAACACAATGGCCATGCTTTAAAAACTGAATTATGGAAATGGAATTTAATTTTATTGAAATAAAGAGTTAAAATAAGATACATTTCCAGTGCCATGGATGATTCCAATTTTCTCTGCTAAAATGGCAAAAATGATTTTGTCTGTACAATAGGCATTGTTTAGATCATGTTGGTCCATGAGTATTTTTATAACATTAACCACATGATAATATTAAATGATGAGAAAAAATATTCTTCAAAATAGGGTACTTCCCCCCCAAAAAAATGAAAATTTTTTATTAATAAAATGAAAAACTAATTTTAATAAATTTTTATTCTGATCACTACATATTCATCAAAACATATGTAAAAATAATCATAAAACACAGCAACAGAAAAAAATTCAATTTTGTATTTATTTTCTATCTAAAATATAAAGTTTGGTATCTGCAAGACATTTTTATTTGTTAATAATTCAGCTATATTGGAAGTTAAACAGTAAATTTTCAGACTGACATTTATTAAAAATAATTCTAACATGATCAATTAATCATTGAATAACGTACTTTCATTTAAATTAAAACAAATTATGAAAACTTTGTCAAGTTTTCAGAAATTTTTTTGTAGGTGGAACAGAACTTAAATAATAACAATCTAGTCTCTTAATTCAATTTTTCTATGATACATAAATAAGAATACACATGTTTGTAAGTAAATAATTACAGATCTTTATTTCTTTCTGTAGCATTACTTGTGATGGCATTTTGTTTCTAATAAAATTTGTAGGTTTGGAAAAAAACTGCAAGAAATTATCTTCAGCAGGGATTGTAGATGCTTATCAATCCCTCTGTTTCTTTTCTTATTAATTTTCAACTGTTGTGATGAAAAAAAGCTATTCATTATAATTGCTTTCTTAAACAAAACATATTAAATTAATGAAATGTGTAGCTTCAAATCTTTGAGTAAAATTTATATCACATCATCAGTTAGTTATTTCCATTTTTTAATATTTTCTGGTGCATTTTCCCTGTTTATCTCTAATGGTAATGAAAATGTAAACTTGTAATATAAATAACTAAAATCTTGAAACTTTTGCCATACCATACTTGCAACAAATACATAATTGAAATGCATTTGCAGCCCACATAAAAGTGTTTTGGGGTTGCCTGCAGCCCACAAGCCCTAGTTTGAGATCACTGCCTTACTCGGAAACATTCCTCTGTAATTTTTTTATTTTTATTAAGTATTTTATTTTGATATAATATAATGAACAGCAGAGTTAATTATATTTTTATGATTTAGTTTATTATCATAAATAACAGTAATCAATTGTAAATTCGGTTTTCAAGTATTCATGAATAAAAAAATGAATTATCTCCATATTGTTTAAAAAAATTCAAATTTCCAGAAAATGTGCATTAAATTTTAAAATATTAAATTTATTTTGTAAAACTATGGTTTATTTTATTTAGTCATATAAAAGTAAATATGGTTAAAACTTGGTCTTCAAGAAAATTTGCAATGTAATTTTGAGTCAGTAAAAAGTGCACAGAAATAGAGCACTTTTTGTAAAAATGTGCATAAAAATATAGTAATTGTGTTTAAAAAAAGTTGCTAGTGGCTTAATTTGCACATATATATGCAGAAATATACACTGAAGAGCCAAAACATTATGGCCATGTATTTAATAACATGTTGCACGACCTTTGGCCTGCAAAACAGCTGCAACTCACCTTGGCACAGATGCCATGAGTTCTTGGTAGAAGACTGGAGACAGGTACCAAATGTCAAGCAGCGTATTCTGACATGGTGGTTTTGAGCTGTAAGCTGCTGCTCCGTTGCATCCTTAAATGTGCTGTATCAGGCCAAGATCCAGAGAGTTAGGTGGCCAGGACATTAATTGGAATTTATCCTTATGCTGTGATTTTTCATTTGGAATCTGTGAAGAATGATATAGTGACTTTAGAAATCTTTTCTTTTCTGTGGAATGGGGGGACATTATTCTTTTGGGTTGCATTTGTATATCTCAAAATTGTGTTGATGGTCTTTTTAGCTTAAATATTATCATGAAAATTTTTTACATAACAGCCAGTCATGTCAGGCTACATGCCATGTTAATATCTCATTAAATAAATGAAGTGTGACTTGAATAATAACCAAATCAAAACCTTATATCAGCTTGTGGATTCTGGAAAACTTAAAACTGTTTCTGATAGGTCAAATGAACAACTTTAAATTTCAATAATGCAAATGTAAGTATGAGTTCTCTGAACTGTACTACAGTTGATTATCAGCTAACTCAGTAATTTCAGAATGTAATAATTGTCTGATTATCAGGTGCAACTTGCAATACTGATTTACCACTTGTAGTATTCACTATCTTCATTTGGCAGTTGAACTAGAAATAATTGCAGCAACATTTCACACCTTGTCAGTTAATTCAAATAATTAATGTGCAGTATCCTTACTGTCTTCTCTTACCAGTGGCTGATTGGTTGAAGACTGGTAGCTGTAAACTTTAGCAAATGGGTAGCTGTATGTTTGGTTTTTGTGGCTTTTTCCCATGTATAACATGAATATGAGCCAATTTCCCTTAGAAAAAATTCCACGAAGGCAGCTCTTTCCTCGGGCCCTTGTTTGCTGCCACGTTCAAATAACCTAATCCTAATGTTTTCTGTGCATTATCTAAGTCAGTGTTTCCCAACATTTTCACTCTTCCCTTTGATAAATGTTCAAGCTCTAGGGAAACCCAGCATCCATGCAACAATATTTTTTCATAATATTTTTAGTAATAGTCATCAATGGAAACAAAAAATTACTATCATTTTTGTCACTTACTTGAAAACAAAAATGCAATTACGTGCAATTAGTAGCAATTTGGTAGAAATCAATAATAAATTTCTTTAGTACAATTTATAACAAATATTTTGATATACATACACGGATTTCATCTTCCACAAAAAGGAGACGGTTTCTGTCCTTATTCTTTATAGTTGCTGAACAGAATAAAGCTTGTTCACACATGATGTTGAAAACTGCGGCAATATATTAATTGCTTACCTATAAACTGTGGAACACTCACTTTCAACAGAAATCCAGAATTTGTCAAAATCCATGTAATTAAATCTCATTTTCAACAAACCATCCAATTGTAAGTTAAAAATTTCTTCAGTTATGTTCTGAGGATGAATGGAAGTACGACAGAATGGATTTCTTACCCCATCATATACAGTGTACGTCCAGAAAGTAAGTTCCGTTTGGTAATAAAAGTAAATTGTATACAGCTACAGAAAAGTTATTTATTGCACAAAATTCAACAACTCGTAAACTACTTTTCCACATAACTGCCGAAATATTGCAGGCATTTGTCATAGCGTGGCACAAGTTTTTGTAAACCTTCTTCATAGAAATTTGCCGCCTGTGTCTTCAACCAGTTGGAAACAGTTTCTTTCAGCTCGTCGTCATTGTTAAAGTGTTGACCACCAAGGAAAGACTTAAGATACAGTTTCTTTCTCGTCGTCATTGTTAAAGTGTTGACCACCAAGGAAAGACTTAAGATGTAAAAACAGATGAAAGTCGCTAGGAGCGAGGTCAGGGCTGTACGGAGGATGGTCAAACACGTCCCAGCCAAATCCCTGTAGGAGGTTTTTCGTCACATTTGCAGTGTGTGGTCGTGCGTTATCGTGAAGAAAAACAACACCTTTTGACAGCAATCCTCGGTGCTTATTCTGTATTGCGCAGCGCAATTCCCGAATAAGCATCTGCTCTGATTGTTTGACCACGCGGTAAGAAATCAATGAGTAAGATGCCTTTCCAGTCCCAGAACACTGTGCACATCATTTTTCGAGGTGTCAAGATTTGCTTCGGCTTAACCTTTGCTGGGGATGAAGTGTGCCTCCATTCCATTGATTGCCGCTTACTTTCAGGGGTGTTGTAAGAAACCCAAGTTTCATCTCCTGTGACTGTCAGAAATTCTTCGCCGCTTTCAGCATAACGGGTCAAAAACTGAAGTGCACTACCCATCCGTTTTGTTTTGTGTTGCTCACTAAGAATCTTTGGTACCCAACGTGAGCAAAGTTTATGAAATTTCAGTTTTTGGGTAACAATTTCGTGCATTAGTGATCGTGAAATTTGGGGAAATTCCATAGGGAGAGCACTAATTGTAAAACTTCGGTTTTCATGGATCTTGTCATCAATCGCGTGAACCAGTTCTTCTGTAACCAAAGATGGACGCCCACTTCGTTCTTCATCGTGCGCATCACTACGTCCGTCATTGAACTTTCGGACCCATCTTCTCACCATTGAATCACTCATCGCTTTTGGTCCGTAAACATCACAAATTTGCCGATAAGTTTCACTTTCCTCACATTCAGAAAACAAATCACAGATCTGATTTCACAAGAGGCGGGATTTTCAATCAACACCGACATTGTAAACAAGCACAACAAAGCATACGTGACTGACAGCGATCTCCAAATGGCGCGCGTTTCTTCTCCTTGATACAGAGTGTCTACTGCGCATGTGCGGAACTGCGATCGCAGAGCTGCAGCGGAGATAAATTGAAACGGAACTTACTTTCTGGATGTGTTTCGTAGTTCTGTTGACATGGATGGAAATAATCAATTTTCTTTACTCTGACAGCTCTTCTAGGTGAGATATGGCCCACCAGTGGTCGAGCGGTAAAATCGCTGAAAACTGATAGTTCGGTCTGAGGTTCAAATCCTGCAAACTGGCCAGCTACATGGTCATTTTTGTGGTTTTCCCCGTGTGTAACGTATGTATAAGCCAGTTTACCTTAGAAAGTCCTCCATGAAGGCAACCGTCTTCTTAGGCTGATTGTCCTCGAAGCTTTGCCGTAATCAGATATACAAACAAAACAAACTAGGTGAGATACAATAAAACTTGAAATTCGTTGGCATCCATCTTCAGTTTTTTATTTCTGCCTAAAATTCAAACATATCAAAATTCCCTTTTACAACATGACCTCCCTATAAGTTCAGTTTTCTTTAAATCTAAGAATCTTATCACTTAATGTTAATATATTTTCTCTGCTCCTTTACAGTAACTTATTCATTTGATTGAAGTGAGGAAATATGTCAACTGAATAAACTGACATCTGCACCTACATTTGATCCTCAAAGTATTTAGTAAAATCTTGTTTGTCTTTTTATTGAAAATATGCATGCATTTCTTCCTTTAGCTCAAAAACACCACTGAAAACTCTGCCTCTATTTAACCACCAGGTTTTAGTGTACAGCAGCAAATTTGTATACTCTTTAGCCATGTTTTCACATAGCCTTTTAAAATTTCTGGAATAAATTTGCTTCTGTTTAATGGAGTTTACTAGTTTTATAACATCATCAAATACCTTTTATAATTCATTACCAAAAGTAGTGCATGAAAACAATATTGGTATTTTTTTTGCCAATATTGTTTAGTAATGCCAGAAATATTGGCATTTTTTTTGCCAATATTGTTTAGTAATGCCAGAAACAAAGCCATTTATGGAACCAAGCATGGATGTAGCACTATCCGTACAAATGCCAGTACAATTCTTCCAAGAAAGATCTTTTTATTCCAGATATGCAGATAAAATATTGAATGTATCTATTCCTGTCTTTGTCTTATGTAACTCATTACCAGCAGTGGAAGTTTTTTTGAGATTCTCCTTCGTTAACAAATCATGCAAATATTGGAACATAACATTTGTTGTTAAAATCTATTGACTTGTCAACTTAAATTGCAGAACTGCCATTTTTCAGTTTATCCTGTATTGCTCAAAAGTGGAATATTTTCAGTTTTCCTTACTGCATCTTCTCCAAACAATTTACCCACTATAATTTTACATGAGGGTATTATGAGATTCTCACCGACAGTGTGGCTTCTTGTTTTCTATGCAATAAGCTTTGCTATCAAATAACTGGTATCTTGAGCCTTTTCACTAACTGTGAATGTTTTTACAAAAGCTGTACTCCGTTCAGTTTGAGATTTTAGCAGAGTAATAGAGTTTGAAAATAAACAAGTTTTGTTTTTCGTGTTAGTATGATTTGTCATGAAATGTGTGTTTCATTTTGTTGGAACCATTGCTGTATTTGAAAGTTTTTTAATACAAAAGAAACACAGTGGAAGAGCACATTATGGATCACCAGTCCACGTAAAGCCCATTGATAAATAACTTTCATTGTAACAATGAAACTTTGTTGCACTCTTTTTTTTATCAGTCTTTTGAAATTTGGTATCAAATCCTAAATCTTCATCACTAGACTCTTCAGAATTATCTGGATTGTGTATCTTTAAGTGTTGCTATATTTTAAGCATTAAAATCTGTACAAGAATTAAGAATTGAGAAGCAAAACCATATAAAATAATATTAAAAATAATAGAATAATAAATTAAATAATAGCAAAATAAAAAAATATGCATTAGCACTCTGTTTAACAAACCACATAATCTTACACTTCTTGCAACACTAATGCATGCACAATCAATCACACTAGACTGCAATCTATGAAGGTAAGGTCAAAAGTTTTCAGCCGGACCTAAAGATGGCACTCCAATCAGCAAAAATTTATGTTTCCTGCCTGGGTACAGGTGTCATTAGTTCCATATGAGAAGTTTCAACATGTTTTCTCAAGCAGTTTGTTTACATGAATTTTTGTAGTAGACATCTTGCGTGTTATTCATTAAAATGGATAAACCTTAATATCGTGCAGTCATAAAATTCTTCATTTTGGATAGATTAAGGAAATTCATCTGAAGTTGATAAAAGTTTATGAGGACTCTGCACCTTCCATGTCATCCATTAAAAAGTGGGCAGCTGAATTTAAATGTGGTCTCACATTCCTCAAAGATGACCCACATGAAGGACGGACCCAAAACCACAACTGCACCGGAAACCATAAAAAGCGTGATATTGTGTTGAACGATAGGCGAGTGAAGGTGTGTAAGATAGCTGAAACTGTGGGGATATCGGAAGAAAGGGTGCAAATCATCTAATTTTGCATAAAAAATTAGGGATGCGAAAGCTCCGGGCAAGATGTATGCCACATTTGCTGAATGATGATCAAAAGCAAATGCACAGACGCGATTTTTGTAGCAATCTTTAGACTGATTTAACAGATTTTGTGCGGTGATTTGTCACCATGGATGAGACATGGCTCCATCACTACACACCAGAAACAAAGCTAATCCAAGCAGTGGGTGGAAGCCAGTGGTTCAATGCCAAAGAAAATGAAGCCATTTGCATCTGCCAGAAAGGTCATGGCCAGTGTGTTTTGGGATGCGTAGGGACCCTGTTCATTGATTACCTTGCAAAAGGGAGAACAATTACAGGCGTATATTATTCCAACCTTTTTGACCAACTGGATGCCAAAATTCATAAGAAGAAGCCTGGCTTGAAGAAAAAAAATCATCTTTCACCAGGACAATGCGCCTGGCACAAGGGTGTGCATTGGTGATGGGGAAACTACGGGATTTTGGGTATGATTTGCTTGGCCATCCCCACTATTTTCCTGATTTGGCACCCTCAGACTTCCATCTGTTCCCAAACTTTAAGAAATTTGTTTCTGGGAAGTGCTGCGTATCCACATCCAGTGAAGAAGTTGAGAGGGCCATAGATGAATATCGCACAACCTTCCAAACTCACATCTAGGAAAGAATACTGTTCTTGGTGAAATGCCGGACCAAGTGTGTCGAAGTCAAAGGAGATTGTGCAGAAAAATAAAACCATTTTTTAACTGAAAGTTGCAGTCTTTCATTGTCAGGCCAAGAACTTTTCATTTTACCCTTGTATGACAACTGGAAAAGGTGCCTTTAGTTATTGTGCCTTGCTATGCCAATGAACCATTCCATGTAATCTCCTTCCATTAAAAAAGAAAGTTTTTGGATTTTAAATTACATCCAGAGGGACGTTTTTTAACATTTTGTGTGTTGTTACCTTTATTTATTAAATATCATGTTCTTCACACTTAAACCATAAAATTCAGTTTAAGAATTTTATGTTCGAGAGCTGTATCTCAAAATAATTTTAAAATGAGCATATCTTTAGAATTTCTGATATACAGTCTCTCATGCTAGAGATAAAAATGTTTTTTCTGTACAACATTGCCATTGAAATCCTTGATTTTGTTAATCAAAAATTCGTTAAAGTTTTACAAAATATGAAATCAATGATAAAACAAATTTCAAATTTGGGCTTCCGGATGCCCATATATGGTTGGAAACATTCAACATTCAAAATTGGATGGCTTAGGTGCCGTTGTTTTGTCACAATGTGAGAAACGTACATATATTTATGCAGATTCTTCATTATTTAATTTCTTTAAATATAACACAGGGCGGTAATATTTGGTAGCACCAATTTGAAAAGTGAAACAATGCTTTTAGTGGATCAATTCAAAATGCCAAAACGAAATTAATAGTCGTTCTAGGCAAATTGTCTCTTTGGACTAAAAAGAAAGGAAGGAATATTTATCTCTGTTTTTTTAAACAATTGAATTGGTAACGCAAGTAACAAAGTAGTTTGTACAACTGTTGATGACATTTGACGAGTCTAACCCTGCCTAGCCATACAGGCAAAGGCAGCTTTTCAATGACCATCAGTTAAATTACCAATTTGGGAAACCTGCTGTATGACATATGTACTATTTCCATATTTCTAGTGGAACCCTGGTTGGGAAATGTCTAAGTTGACTGTCTTGAACTCAAATTGCATGCAGTCTGTGATTGTGTGATCTCAAAGCAGCTAACATGCCAAATTTTTTTTTTATTATTATTATAATTTTTTTATTATTTTTATTTATTTTTAATTTTTTATTTATTATTATTATTAAGTAGAAAATATTTTAAATAGATTTTAAATTCTGATTACTAAATATTTATCAAAGCTGACATTAACAATAATAATATTGCAAAAGGAAAATTACAATTAATGTTTGTTTTCTTTCTGAAATCAGAAGTTTGACACCTGCAAGAAATATGCTGCATATTTCTGTGTATAAGAAAAGAATTTTGGGAACTCTTTATAAAGCTAAACTATAGGGATTGGTTTGTATACTGATACACTAATCTCACAAAAATGTGTTCTGTTAGCCATGCGCAAGCGATAATCACACTTCATAATTTCTTAAGTTTATATTTCTTTAAGTTTATGAAAAAATTAATTTTAAATGGAATGAGTTGTATGTTTTAAGAAAATGACTTATTTTATTTTCAAAATTTATAATACTGTTTTGTTGCATCTTTGCCAAATCATAAAATTTGATGTTGGCAAAATTTATATCTGGTTTTCTTTACTCTCAGTTTTTTTTTTAAATTATTATTTACAGATAAATGCTGAGCACCCATAGTATTGTTAGAATTTTCAGCAAAAGTAATCAACTGTAGTTTGGAATTTGCCGTATAAAAATTTCTCTTTCTGCTGATCTTTCAAACAAAAATAAAATGACTCAGAAATTAAGACTGACACAGATGCCATAGATAGTATACAAGACAACAAATGAGCAAAATAAATCTGCTTGTTTCAGATAGGATTATCAGAGTTAAAACTGTCATCATTTGATATCAGGCGACACCAACAGCTTTACAGGAATTTGATTGTAAAATATTCTGTTTTGCCTACTTGGCAACATTTTCATCCTGTTCGAACATTCACCATATATATGGGTTTTAAATTTTGCGTAAATTTTTTAAGGAAAAACTGTCTTTGCTCATATTTGGAAATGTATGGTATTTTGGTTACACTTTGTTACTCAAACATCTTGACAGCTAAATATTAAATTTTCAGATGAACATTTAATAAAAATAGTTTTGACATGTTTAATTAATCATTAAATAACTTACTCTAAAGTAAAAATAAACAAATTATGAAAACTTTCTAACTTTTCAGAGAAAATTTTCCAAGTGGAAAGAAACTTGAGGATAAATAATGGCAACCTTGTCTCTTTCTCTAATTTAAAAAAATTTTCTTCAACACATAAATGAAATCACATATGTTTGTATATGAATAATTGTAAACCTTTATTTCTTGACACTTAATGACGTTTTAATTCCGATAAAATTTATGGCCTTGGAGAAAAATTTACTCGACGTTAGCTTCATCATGAATTGTAGATGCTCATTGCTCAAATGGTTTCTTTTCTTATTAATTTTCAACTATGTAAAAAGACGTTCATACATAAATGTAATCGCAACCAAAATTATTATTCTCGGTGCAAATTTTCATAACTGAGCTTATTTAATTTTTGACATATGTACAAATAAAAGTTAATAAAAGCTGCATCAAGAAATCTGTGAATAAGATTTATATCACACTGTAGATTAATTAGCTCTGTTTGTGAATTTTCTGGTGCCATTACTCATGTTTATTTTTAATGGTAATGAAAATAATGTAAATTCAGACTACAACTAAATTCTTGAAATCTTTGCAACACCTTATGTGTGGCAATTACACGATTAAGATATATTAATGGCAACATAGAATTGCTTCAGGGCTTGCCAGTTTGAGACTACTGATATAAATTGTAATGTCTTTTAGAGCGAGCTCTTGTTTATATATAGTCAGAAGGGATAGAACAGAATAAAAATGAAAAATGTGTGCTTAATTTTTAGTAAAAAAAGTGTTTTGGTCTATAGAGATTTTGAATTTTTTTTTAAACCCAGGGCAGCATGAATCCCAGAAAAGGTAGCAAAAGTAACTGAAATTCATTTAAAATTATTTTTCGTGTACTTACATAGTTTTATAAGGAACTCTACTTTTTCGAAATCAACTTACATAGTTTTTATAAGGAGCTGCACTTTTTTGAAATCGACAGAAGGAGCGATCTTTGCATATTATTATGCAATCCTGAAAATCTTCGGGCATTAGTTGTGCATTATTAAAAAATTATGAATTTTGATATGAAATAACCTCATGTTTATATCAAGAACTATTTTTTTCCCTTCATTTTTGGGATAGTCTTTGTAATGAAAATTAAATTTAATTGTGAAATTCTTTTGGCAGGTGCTGATTTGAAAATTTTAATTTGGAATGTTGGTACTGCCGAAGTCCTTTATAGTATAAATCACCCAGACCTTATATGGTCTGTATGTTGGAACTGGGAAGGAAACAGATTAGTTACAACTTGTAAAGATAAGAAGATAAGGATATACAATCCTAGATCTGGTGAAATGGAGCAGGTATGAATATATAAAACATATTTTAACATGTATTGTGCTGTAATTGAGGCGGTGAAGTTCTTGAATATAGCATAGACTGATATGTTTTTCAGTTATAAAAGATGTCCCAATAAAAACACGGGATTCTATATGCCCAGTAAAATATTTTGTTTTTAGAAAATATTTTTACATGCTTGCTACAGGTAAATGTTCCAATTTAAGAATAAAAAATAATGTCTGACATATGTCTTCCATGACTTCCACAGCACTGTACTCTCTTGATGAAATTCAGAATCACTTTCTCACATATCTCCCTATCAAGGTGACTAATGATATGTTCAATTACTCTTTTAAATTCTTTCATTTTTACTTTTTAATGTGCATTCTTTGGGACGTGCAATGACAGTGTCATGCGCAATAGTGATGTTTATAACAAACAAGCTGGATGGAGAGCATGGTCATTTAATGTGTGCTGTCGAACGTGGGTTCTCATATTTCTTTATCATTTTAGAATTTGCTATTCCATTAAGTGCATTTCATGTCAAAAGATCAAATTTGAATCTAAGACATTCACACATTTTATTTGGTTTAGTCTCCATATAGCCTAATTTTGTTAATAAAATTGAAAAATTTGAGAGAAGTATGATTTGGGGGTGGTGCTAGTTTTTATGAAAGTTTTGGTTAAATCTTCGTGGGAAACTAATAATCCTCTTGGGAAAAGTTCCTTTTGCTTTCAGATATTGCATTTGAAAGTTTTTGATCCATTTTCAATTTGCAGTGTACATAGATTCCTAACAGCCTGTGCAATAACACACACCATATTGTAAATGAGTTTTTGCAAGTCGACTCAGCTGAAATAAAACTGCAAAATGAACTGACAGTAATAAAATGTCAATCTTGCCAGGTTAAATCAAGCAGAACATTCTTAACTTGGATCATTTGTCTGTTGTAGGTATGTAAAAAATTTTTTTCATTTTCTAAAAATAAAGCATTTTTGTGGGCATATTAAATCTGGCACTTTTGCTGGGATCTTATAATTCTAATTTATGTAGGTGAATTTTAATAATACTGCTTATCTTTTTCAAAATACAGCTGGACTTGGGGTGTAAATTCTCTCTCATTCCTCTTTTCTGTGGTTTTCATTCAGATGAGAACTTTTTAAACACAAGTTTTAGAACTTTTTCTTCAGTTTTATGGATTAGTGTGAAGTATATTTTAAGACTATTTTTTTATATATGTTGTATTTTGTTGCAGCTGTCTTGAACAAACTAAAATTATGCCATCTGCTTTTTCAAAATGTGATTGTATTGGATGTTTAACATAATTTTTATAAAGCTACAGGTAACAGAAGTCATGCTAACTGCATTGAATTTCAATGCATTATTTTATCTTCTCAGGAAGCTCTTGGCCATGAGGGTGCTAAGCCTCAAAAGGCAATATTCTTAAGGAATGGACTTCTTTTCACGACGGGTTTCTCCCGCATGAGTGAACGCCAGTATGCTTTACGAAGCGAAGTAAGTTAATTTTTTTGCTTAAACTCTCATTAATGTGTGGCTGTTAGTGAATCTTATTAGTGTTTATTTTAATTGTACAAATGAATAAATGATGTGTTAACTTTCTTGATCTAACATTTCATTTTAGAATTATCAATATTAATCTGATTTTTTTATTATAACAAGTGTTTTAAAAATGTCCTATCATTTTATGTTTTCTGAAAATTTTTAAAAGAACTGACATCTAATGTGAGTGTATATATATAATCTAAAGTTTAGACATTGCAAAATTAGATTATTAAAGTTATTCAGTATGCTGCAGAATAAATTAATCAAGAGACTATTAAAATAATTAAATAAAAAAAGTGGCAAACTTATAAAAATCAAAATTCAAACAAAAACAAAGCAACATACTAAAATTACAAATAGCTGATAATACTTTGGTCTTTTTCAAGGAGTAGTTGAAAATACATATAATAGACATTTTTCAGAATTATATGTGGCTGATTTTCAGTATGAATTCATGAAATAAATAAAAAGGTGACTAAAAATGCCAATAAAAAGGCCAATAGGAATTAATATTATATTTTTAAAAATTAATTGTCTGGGTATTAAAATAAACAGATATTTAAAATAATTAAATGTTTTGATTTAATTATTTTAATTATCTCCTTGTATTATATATGTATGTATGCATATATATACATAATACAAGGAGAGAGAGAAATGATAATCACCTACTTTTTATGTAGAATATGTATGCATTAAAGATTAGTTAACCATCATGAGAAGGATTAAAGAATAAATAAGAGTTGGTTATCATCCTTTCATCCCTTGAGTGCGATAAAATGAGTACCAAGTTCGCTTGGGAATTACACACCGGAGCACCCTGCAACAAGCTGACTGCTCATCCAGGCAAACATACACAAGCACCCCGGAGTCCACAGTCTGCAAAGAGTTGATTATGGAAATTGCACTTGAAGTTGTCCTGTGGATTCCTTGGTAGAAGATTTGTACATCTGGTTTCTTAGTTGGAGTGAACCCACAAGTGTTATTTAGGGAAAAATCCAAATTATGCTCCATGATGGCACATAATTTGGTTTAGCATCCTCCCCAAACCATTTACAGGAAATTTTATTGTTTTGACATGGTACAGTGTCATGTTGTTGAAAACCATTATTCTCTGGGAACTTATTCATTATGTATAGGTGTACCTCATCTGTAATGATCAGGCATATAGTTTTCTTTGGCTTGCTAACAGACAAGTGGTAAAGTTGCTGAAGATTGGTAGTTCAACCTGAAATCAAATTCCAGTGACCAGGTTGGCTGCATGATGAGTTTTTTTGTTTTTCCCTATGTGTAATATGGATACGAGGCAGTTCCTTTTAAAAAATACTCCGTGAAGTCATTCCTCGCCATAGATGCCTTTTGAGTTGCTTTGCCCTTATCAGTTAACCTAACGTAATCTGGTTGCTACCTTATCAGTAGACCAAAAACAAAACATGAAATGTTAAAGTTTTGGAATGTTTTAGAAGCTAATATTATTGGCTCAAAGTGGCATTAAATGTCCATAGGATTTCATATATATGTAGATTTAAACTTCTATTTGAAATGAGACAAAAATGACTCACACATACTTAGATTTTGATTATAGAAACATAAGCCAAAATTCATGTTCTTAACTCCTAATGGCTCTTTAAATAGGCACGTGTTATTTATTGATGGATGTTATGGTTTCCTTTTCCCCTGGTACTTGCTAGAGTATTGGGTGTTTCTTTAAATGCACACATGGTTTTTATTGATGAATGTTATAGGAGGTTTTTTTATTTCTCTAGAACGCTGGGTGTTTGGGTTTGCAGTCCAGCTTCTGATCAAAAATTAAACCTTGTTTATGTGAAATGTGTTAGAACATTACAGCATCAAAACATTGAAAACTTTTAGCAAATTATGTGAATATAAATTATATCCTTAACTTTATTCTTTATGCAGAAAATGAAACAAGAGTTAAAACAAACTGGAAGGTTATATGGGAAAGTAGTTATTAAATGTTTACTTGAAGAATTTTCTGGTCAGTGGGGGACCACAGATATATATTGTTGCATTTAATGGGTTTGTAGATTTGGAGTGATTGATGGCAACACATCATGAAGAATGAAAACACAATTTATAAGCTAGTATTACTCAGGATAGCTCCAAAAAACAAGTTTACAATCGTCAAAAAACTGTGACAAACACGCTGATACAATCAGCAATGTAGCCTTTAGGCTATAACGGTGAAGACAGCTTCATGGCAAAGCACTAGAGTACAGCTCTCGACTCGGTTCATTCATTCTCAGAATTCAACGTACTCTCGAGATTCTCTACACTATAACTCGCTATATACTAGAAAGGTTCAACTATGCACGCTGTAAATGCACCAACTCACCACTAGACTGCTACTCCATGTACAGGCAGGGTTTATATAGCTCTGAACCTACCTTCAAGAACATTCTGTTTCAAATCGGTTAGAATTCATTCTAGAATGTTCTATGGCATATTGCCAAATGGGTGATTTCATGCCAAATATGGAACCATGCCTTCCCTTGCCATTTCCTGGCAACCCTAAACCCACTTTGGGCAGAAGCTATCTTACCACAGTTGGACATTTCATAACACTGCCCCCTCCCAAGGGCTGCACGTCCCGGGCAGTACCAATCCTTGGTCAAAGCCAAATTCGATACAAACAAAGTGTAATAAAACAAACAAATAACATAACTAAAGAAAAAAATATTTACACTATGTACAAGTTATATGCACAAATTAACCGTGTAATAATTTAAAATTTTACAAATTAAAGTTCAAAATGAATTTCAGTCTCAGGCTTTCATTAAGTTATACGTGGGTCAAATACTCTTTCACTGCAGTTCTCAGATGTATTTCTGTTTTGCATATTACAATCTGAAGATTCAGTCTTTTCAGATTTTACATCCACAGGAAGACCTGAAAAAGTTTGTTCACCACTCTGTAGTTTATCTGCATCATGTGTACAGTTCACCTCTGGTACATATTTATTCACCTCTATTTCCTGAAAGCCAGTTCCAATGTTTGTATTAGAGTTATGAATAGAATCTGATCCTTTGCAAATGGAAGTATCCTGGGTTAGAATTAAGTTAGAATGTGTACAAATTGTATTATGAGACACATACTTACTTTGAGAAGTGGTTGTATTTTCTTGCAATACTGAAACACACTGCTTAAGCTGTGCATCAGCTTCTCCCATCTCTGCATCACATGAATTTGCAGATGGTTCAATACTTGCCAAATGTGACTTCATAACTTCACTATCAGTTTCTACGAACTTAACAGTTGCATTTTTACTTCCTTCCACTTCTACTTCAGGCACTTGAGAATCAAAAGCTTCTTTCGTGTCTTTTATTTCTTCATGTTTTTGCTCTTTTTCTTTAATCTCGTTAGATGTTTCATCCTTCATTTCTTGATCTTTCTCAGACACTTCATCAGCTAGTTCCTTTATTTCTGCATCTTTTGATTCTTCAGATGCCATTACTGTCATTTCCGCATCTTTCGTTTTGGCTTCAGTTTCTTCTGTAAACTTTACTTTCATCTGTTGGAGTTGCTCTTGCATCTTTTCTTGGCTGACTTTGCTCTCTTCTGGTCCAGCTTTCGTCTCAGCCCTCATCTCTTCGTATCCGGCTATCATTGTAGGTTTCATTTCTTCACATCCGGCGTTCACCACAGCCTTCATGTCTTCATATCCGGCTTTCATCTCTTCTCGTATGGCTTTCATCTCTTCCAGTCTGGCTCTTACAGCTGCTAAGAAGTCTGTGAAGTTAATTTCCTCTGCCATAGCTTTCTCCTGCAGGCAGGTCACTGGCGCAAATCCCACATCTGACACCAGTTGACTATGTGTTCATGGATTTGGAGTGATTGATGGCAACATTTGATGAAGAATGAAAACACAATTTATTTGCCAGTATTATTCAGGAGAACTCCAAAGAAACACGTTTACAGTCATAAAAAACTACAACAAACACGCTGACACAATCATCAAAGCAGCCTTCATCATGGCAAAGCATTAGATTCCAGCTTCCAACTCAGTTTGATTGTTCTTGGAACTCAACTTACTCTTGAGACTCACAGTGCCCTCAATAGCCTCAATGATGCACCAACTCGCAATGCATTCAACGACCAACTCCACACTACACTGCTACTCTGCGTACAGGCAGGGTTTATATAGCTTTCAGCTTACCTTCAAGAACATTCTTGGCCAAACTGGTAAGAATTCATTCTGGAATGTTCTCCATCCGTCTATGGCACATTGCCAATTTTATCACCAAATGGACGATTTTTCACCAAATATGTCAGCCCTGCTTTACCTTGCCATTTTCTGGCAACCCTAAACCCACTTTGAAGGAAAGCTGTCTTACCACAATAGGACATTTTGTAACACTATATATATACACACACACACCGAAGAGCCATTACATTATGACCATCCCGATCTATAATAATGGGCTTGCCCAGGAACAAAACCACTGTACGTGTGGCTGATGTTGGAGTATACAAATATGTATATTGTCTTTAAAAACATAGCACGATTAGCAACATAATGGGAAAAGCAGCTGATTTATCAGCCTTCGACAAAGGTCAAATTGTTATTTCTCAATGACTGGGAACATCAGTATCAAAAACAGCGTGTTTAGTGGGCTGTTCACGTGCAGTTGTGCACGTGCACGTGCTATCGAAAGTAGTGTATGGATGGTGAAATGACAAGTCGCTGGGCAGCAGTATGTCATTGACGGTGCGTTGATTCCAGAGAACAGAGACTGCTACCCCTAGTTCATTATGACTGAAGAGCTACACCACCGGCCACAACAGTAGCAACCCAGACAGTGTTTCTCAACACACTGTGCAGCATACATTGCTGCATATGGGCCTGTGCAGCTAGAGGCTGAAGCATGTCCCTGCACTGATGGCACATGATTGCCAGCTGCATCTGCAGTGGGCCAAGAAACATCAGAATTGGACATCATAAGAATGGAAGAAAGTCGCATGGTCCAACGAATCACATTCTCTGGTCCATCACATCGACGAATTTCAAACAAAACCTTGACTCCCAGATACACAGTTGGACAGATTTGAACTAATAAATTTTAGTATGCTGGATTTTGTTGTAAATATGAATGTTAGAACTTTAGAGGCATAGAAAAATGGACTGGGCTTATATGCAATATTAGAGAAAACAGACAGAATGACTAGATTTTGTTTTTCTCTTTGTCACTATATGCATATATACTAGGACATGTGATTGCAGTAAAGTGGGAGAACTTCCCACCTAGCTACAGTTTGTAAATTTAGTTCACCAGTCGCAGTTGGTGGAACTTACAGTATTCTGGAGTTTTTGATACTTTTCTGTTATTGAATTGGTATTTCTGTCCTTGAGGCAGTCAATACAGTACAAAGTCCGTAATCCGGAATGATCTATAATCCGGACCTCAAAGCCACAAACTTTTTTTTGTATGCTTTACGCATGCACATTTGATTTTTTTCCTTCCATAATAAAACCTGTGGAGATTTTTGAACAGGGCCGAGATTGCAATCTCCCCCTAAGGTATGCAGTAGCAGGTGCACTTTCTCCAAATGCATTGTATCAGTTTACTGCAGACAGCTTGTCTTAAGAGGTTTCTTATTGTTTGGTTGCTCTTGACATTTCGTTGTTGATTCCTTTGTGGTGCAGTGAGCTTTTAAGCTTTAAACAGCAATAAAAGTGCAGGAAAGCTTTCAACAACAATAAAGGTCCTATAAAAATAATAGAAGTAAACAAAATCTCAGTCATTATCATAACAAAGCCAGAAAGGCTTGTTGGTTTGACCTTCAGACTAGTTTTATAAAGAACAGGGTCAAAGCCTAATGGATTTTTTGTTAGAAAGTACAAAGGATGTCATTCGAAATCTCCACACTTATTTTCTGCGTTAATGGACGGGGAGGGGAGGAAATTGCTGTGAAACTGGAAAAGTATTTCAGGTGGTTCTGTATTTTGAGGACACAGAATAGCGAAGGGTCTGGATTTCAAAGAGATAAGCTAGGCTAAAATTATCTTTACTGATTCTAATGCATTTCAGTTAGTGTAGCAGATTGCTCTGCTCCTAAATCTTCTAATTGGATCCGGCTTATTATTTTTTGCAGACTGTGAGAGCAATTTTATAAAAATTAGCTTGAACGTTCGATTATGTCAAAAAGATTGTCCAATTCTGGAGCTGCCAAAGGATCTACAAAGCGAAAACATGTTTTGATGTCCATCAAGCAAAAAGTGGAATTGCTGCAAAAAATGGATAAAGGCATATCCGTCTCAAAATTATGCGAGGAGTATGGCATTGGAAAGTCAACTGTATATGACATAAGCAAAAAGAAAAAGGAATTTTTTTGTGGATTCCAACACCCCACTGCCAATGAATAACAGAAAAAGGGTTCGTTATGCTAAAAAGTGACGATCATGACAAAGTGATGATTGAATGGGTCAGACAGCGTCGCAGCAAGGGCGTGCCATTGACAGGTCCAATGCTAATGGCTCAAGCCAAAATGTTTCATGAAGAAATAAACTTAAATACTGAGTGCACATATTTGACAGGTTGGTTAACCCAATTTAAAAATTGCCATGGTATAAGACAATTAAAAATTTCAGGTGGAAAAGCTTCAGCTGATACTGAAGAATTTGCAGATGAATTCATTGAACTCATTACTAGTGAACAATTATCTCCAGAACAAATTTACAACGCTGATGAAACTGGTCTTTTCTGGCAATATGTACCATGAAATACCTTGCTAACCTTTACAGAAAAGGCTCCAACTTATGTCAAAGTTTCCAAAGCAATAAAAACAATTTTAGCGTGTGCAAATGCTGCAGGAACGCACAACTGCAAACTTTTCGTAATCGGAAAACATGCACGACGTTGAGAAAATAAAAGAGCATGGATGACACAAGCGTTGATGAATGATTGGTTTGAAAATCATTTTATACTCGAGGCTCGGCGACATTTTAATTTGGTTGGTTTACCTGATGACTCAAAAATACTCTGACTGTTGACAACTGTTCGTCGCATACCTTACTTAAAGTTTTAATGAAAGAATCTGTATTATTGTTCCCTCCAAACTGTTTGGCTCATATTGATATCATATATGTTGATAACTGTTTGGCTCATATTTCACTTGAAGTTTTAATGAAAGATGATGTATTCTTGTTATTCTTTCTCCAATCTGTACGCCAATCCTTTAGCCTATGGATATCCATCCTATGGAATAGTGCATGTGTTGAAATACAAATATAAAGTAGCATTTTTAAAATCCATGTTAAATTTTTTGAATAATGGCAAGACTTTTAAGAGTTTTTGAAGTATTATAACAGAACCTGCTATGTTGAGCATCACAAGATCGTGAACAGATGTGCCTCTAGATAGATACTTTAAAAAGTGTTTGGCATAATTTATGCCTAGCTACCATATTTTATGGTGAGGATGATGAAGATGATAGCCGCGAATTTGAAGCCACAGGTGAAACCACAGGTGAAATTTTTCAATTAATGGATTCTGTAAAGATATCTGGAGAAGCAGTAATAAATGAAGATAATATAACAGAAGTTTTTCATTGCGATGACAATGCTCCAACCATCAATCAATTAACTAACAGCGAAATCTGTGCTTATGGTTCTAGATCCAGAAAATACTGCTACCGATAGTGAAGAAAGTGTTGGAGAGGTTATTGAAAACGGAAAAATTTCGACTGACAAGTTAGTCGAAATTCTTGAAACGGCAACTACAGAACTTGAACAATGGAACTTTGTAAGTGAACAAGAAATTTTGTCTGTGTATAGAATTGAACAGAAAATTTCGATTCAGAAAGATACTATCAGTAAATGGATGATTTAAAGCAAAGCAGTTAAAGAAAAGAGGCTGGCAGTGTTCATTAGAAAGCACATCATACTGCATCATGATAGTGCCAGACCACATGCTGCTTGGGTTGCTTGTCAGAAAATCCTAGACCTAAACTGAAAAATTCTTTTGCATCAAGCATAGTTTTCAGAACTAGCACCCACTATTTCTCTTTTTGCAAAATTTTTAGAAGAGAAAAAAATTCAAAACTGAAGCAGGTGTGAGCCAAGCACTACTTGAGTTTTTCATCTCTGAGGGCGGCATGTTTTTCAAAAATAGTATTTACAAATTACCATCATACTGGCAAGAGGTCGTAAGTAATGACAGAAATGAATATTATTAAAGGTATGAAAAATGTATTTTCTTTTGCTTCCCAAGTGGATAGAATTCTCCACTGGATTTTAGGTATAATTGTTATTGTATTGTTAAAGAAATTTCTGGCCCATCAGTTGCTTTCAGATTGTGCATTTGGCTGACATGTAATTTATTAATATTTGAGACTGCTGTTGTGTAGTTTTAGAATTCATAACTATGTACTCTCTTTGTCTCGCTGTGATTTTAAAATTTTAATTTTCTTTTCTAGGTTGCCCTTTCAGAACCTATCATATTAGAAGAATTAGATACAAGTAATGGAATTTTAAGTCCAATATATGATCCTGATGTGAATCTTTTATATTTATGTGCCAAGGTAAGAAAGATATCGGATGGAATCTTTAAATAACTTATTAATTTTTACTTATTCCACGTCATCTAAAATCTTTGAAAATTCTATGTTATTATCTGTTATGTGCACATTATTTTGTCGGTAAATCACCAGTGAGAACAATTAGCATTATTGTCGTGTATGTTTTGATATTTCTTTCTTGTTTCGAACAGCTAATTAAAATTTTGAAAGTGATTTCACTTGGCCTGTTTTAATTTGTTATTTTGGCTGTATACAAAAATATATGTATTTGCACATAAATGCATGCTACATCTAAATACTGCTATTTTTTCTTTCGTTAGGGCGACAGCAATATTCGGTACTTCGAAATCACAGACGAACCACCATTTGTGCATTACATAAACACATATCAGTCCACTGAACCTCAAAGAGGTCTTGGGTCTATGCCAAAGAGAGGTTGTGATATTCATCAATGTGAAATTGCACGGTGAGAAGTAGTTCTTTTAAGAATGATTACCAAATAAATTTGAAAAAGTTTTATATATATTATATTTTTGAATATAAAATTAATCAAGCATTCATTTATGTATGATTATCCTGTTCATCCCTACTTTTTCCAGAATCCTAACCTTCTGAACCATTTCTTGTAGAGCACTAAAGTTTTAGAGAACTTTCATAAAGAAATACTAATTTATGAAAAATTTTTTTTTAAGACAGTAAACCTAGATTGACAGGTGTTTAAAAAATTAGCTATATTTGTTATAAGTTTAGAAAGTTCAACATAGGTGATGGAGCAGCAGTGATAACACTATTAAGAATTTTGTGTGTGATCTAAAGATAAATGCAGATAATTATATCTTTGGTTAATTATGAATCTTTACTAGTGGTTTTGCCATTGAGTATATTACAATAGATCTCACTTAATGTGGCCGCCATTAATGTTATCATTCAGATATTCTGGAATTTGCCACAGTGGCACCCATTTGTATACAATATATATATATATATATATATATATATACCATATAAATTTTTAAAAATAAAGTCCCCAAATGACATAAGAATAGATTGTAAAAATTGGCAAGTGACTGGTTAAGCCACCATTTCAGTTTCGGTCTGCCATTTAAAATTAGGCAGAAAAGCAACCTTAGTTTCACATAGATTTTGAATCATTCTATTGATTTGAGGGCGATCAAGCACAAGTGTTTCTTCTTCAAAAGAAAGAAAGAAGGAAAATGAGGAATTGCAGAATTTTTTTATTTTCTCTTAAAATTTTTTTCTCTCAAATTAAGAGTCTCCCCCTGCTTAATTTAAAATTTTACATTGTTATGTTTTTCCCCAATGAGAAATGCCTTCCTGATATTAATAGTACAGCATCAGTTGAATCATTTCTAGAAATGTTATGAACAGTTCACAAACAAGCTTTTGTATTTCCCAAATTTAAATGCAGTGAAAATACCTATTTTGAAGGATATTTTTTCTCATAGTTAATATTATCATATGGTTAATGTTATCAAATTAGTTATGGACAAACATGATCACATTAAGCAGGCATCTGCTGCAGAATATTGCCAAAGGGAAGAATTATTGCATGGTCTGTGAGCTTCTACTCCCAGGCCCCCCCCCCCAAATGTAGATTTATCAACAAAAGAGATTTTTTCCATCCTTATCATTTATTAAATTAGCATATGAAGTTAGAAAGTTTAGCTAACTACATTTTACTTTTTTTTAAATGTGTACTTTTTCGGTTTGGAGACATTATTTACTTTTACAAACTTTTAGCATTTTATGAAAAACAATGACTGAATGTTTTGTAATAAATACATCTCAGAATTAATTTTATACAGTTGCTTTTAGTATAAATGGCTCAAATATAAACTAAAAGCTAATTTGCATAGATGCAGCAATGTAAACATGAATTACAAAAAAAAAAAAAAAAAA
>KK117278.1:67960-109578 GCA_000611955.2 Stegodyphus mimosarum
TCTTTCTTCCATTGTCATTTTCTTGACTACATTAACTACATTTTAGGGTATCATTTATTGCCAGCTTATCTTGAGACATAGCTCATCATCTGAGACATTCTCAGCTTTAAAAAGTTGTGATTCAAGACATTCATGAACCAAGGTTTCACTGTAATAGTCTACACTAGGGATGGCCAACCCGCGTGTGGCATGGTAGTGACACACGAAAATTTATTGAAAAAATAATAATATCGTCTGTATCAAATCCATCGATAGATACACTCATAAACACATCAGCATAAATAATATAATAATGCTTTGAATTTTAGTTTAGGCTTATTTCACTATAGCTACACTCCGGCGCTATTATCCAAGTTCAATTACAGCTACATACGGAAGTGGAATGTACAAGAAAATATATCACATGATAAGTTATCGAGTCATTGCTGCATGTTCGATTCAAATACTATAATAAACTCCAATGATATAAGACAGAAATTAAACAATCAAAAACAAGATATTCATAGACGCTTTCAGTGAATCCGCATGCACCGTGATTCAGACAAACTGTGGCATATTCCTTTGCAATTTTGTTGTCTCAGTCTATTTTAAACTGTTGATCAAGAAGTTAAGATTTTTTTAACTGTTTTTAGATTTTGGCATTGAGTGCCGTCGTTTTAAAAATTTTATTTTCAGTATGGTTATGAGTAATCCTTTGACATCAAAAAGAAAATATGAAGAGGATACTGAAATTTCGCAATTTCAAAACTGTCTGATTTCAACAGCAAATATCCTGTCGGATCACACTTGCATACAGAATTTATCCCCCCCCCAAAAAAAATCTTTAGCCGACCAACATGCCTTGCTCCAAAAGAGAAATGACAAAATGGAAGGTTTCTTATGAACTTTCTCTGTTGTTAGCTCGCAATTAAAAAAACCTTATTCTGAAAGAGAGGAGATAATAAAAAGTAGCCTTTTAATATTCGCCCAAAATGTTGGTGATTTAAACATCAAAAATATAGTTGGTAAGATAGCTTTGTCTAGAAATACCATCATGCATTCTAATAGATGACGTGGACCAGGATGTTGCCACACAAATTGTCTCTGTACTACAATACTGCAAATAGTTTCATTAACTTTGGATGAAAGCTGTAACATCACAGACAGTGCACAGTTAAGGATATTTGTTCATTACATGAACGTTGATATTGTGAAAGAACTTTTTAATTTGCTCTACCTACACTGGAAAAATCACGATTACTGAAAAAGTTGCATGTAGAATTTTATGAAACTTTCCCACAATATAGAGCACTACCAGACAATTATGGTAGTATAGAAATTAGCGCATGTATAAAATGAGCAAATCGAAGGTGTCAGGTTTGCTATAGGAAAAGTACCTTCAATATGGAATATGATCGCCTCTAGAAGAAATACAGCACATACAGCGATGTCTGATGCTTTCAATTATGCAGTCTATCAGTTCCATAGGAAGTGAGAGCCATTGCTCTTGCAAAGCAGTTGCAAGGGCGGCAAGGGTCTGAGGAGGCAGCTAGACGTCTCCCTAAAGCATCTCAAACATGCTTGATAGGATTCAAGTCTAGGGATCGAGCTGGCCACTACATGCGCATAATTGTTTCCAGTTGAAGATAATGATCTATGATGCGAAACCTGTGTGGTCTTGCATTGTCGTCCTGTAACAGGAAAGCATCACCTATTACCTGGCATATGGGCACACATAAGCATCAAGGATATCATCTCTATAAACCTGAGCATTCACGGTTTCCCTTGGAAAGACATGGACGTCTGTATGTCCACCCAAAGAGATGCCACCCCAAACACAGATACTGCCTCTTCCGTATTCATCTCTTTCACGGATGTTTGATGGATGGTAACGGGTTCCAGGTTCTCTTCATATCAAATAACGCTTACTATCGCTTTCTAGACTAAACCTGGACTCATCCATAAAGGGAACAGCCCTCCATTGATCAGGCATCTAGTGGACATGTTGTCGTGCCCACTGCAAACGGTCCCTCCTATTGCGTGACATGAGCGGTACGCAAATGTCTGGTTGCCTCGCATACAGACCACCTTCCAGAAACCTTACGTTGATGTTACAGCAACCATCTGGTGGCTGCAGGAAGGGAGGATCTAAGAAGAGTTCGAGTAGCGGTTCTATTCCTGCGTGCACAGAATGTCAAATATTGGTCATTGGCCCTCGTCATTGCAGTTGGCCGTCCTTGGCTGAACCTCCTACATGCCGAACCTGTGGTTTGAAATTGTCTCCAAAGTCTATGTACCACAGAAGGACTGACATTTAACCATGTGGCCACTTCTGTTTGACTTTGTCTTGCCTCTAGATGGCTCTCTCCATCCTAGTTCTGCAGGCAAATGATGCCTGGAGGTCATTGTTACGAATTGGGTATCTCAGATTTCTGATGTCACTATCACAGTGAAATATGTGGGCTTGCTCTCAAACATGGACTTTTATACTTCTCGCAGATGACGTATTCTGAGTGCAGTGCCACTAATTTGCATATTGCAGTTTTACTCAGCTACTGTTACTTGGCAACATATTCAAATTTTACACAGTTTGGCTTATTTTTGATATAGTTATCACTATTTTTGTGATTTTTCCTTAATTTATGATAACCAGTTACCTATTATTTTAACTACAGGTGAGGACATTTTTTAAAGAATTTAAAAATGCAACTGAAGTTAACAAAGTAGAGTGTGCAAAATTAGATAGTGTTTTCACAAATGAAGCACCTTGCAGTTGGCAGTATAAAAGGTTTTGTTACATTCGTTGAAAATTATTTGTGAAGGAAAGTTTTAAGTATCATTGTATTATTATCAAGAAGCTGTGCCAAGGATTTAAATCTGTCTTTTTTCACTGACCCTGTAGCACTCTAGTTAGTTCGAGTTATCGATGATTTTGTGAGCGTTTCCAGGAAGAAACAGAAGAAGATGTCATGTTACTCTTTCACTGTAGTATGCGCCGAGTGCACTCGCAATATTTTGGAATTTGAGGGAGTGTGCCTTAAAATATCTGGAAGAAAACAATGAGCTACCCAGTGAGTGCTTGCTACTCAAAAATGAAGATTGGCTGTGGGATTTGGCTTTTATCACTGATGTTATGGAACATTTAAATAATTTAAGATTACAGGGGAAATACTGTATTTTCCCTTACCTGGTTATTCATATATCTTGTTTTGTGAACAAACTTTTGCTTTCTTGTCCCGATTTCAAAGAAAAAAGATTAGTATATTTCATATTAATACAGAAACTAACTACCAGAATCAATAATGCTCCAAACTATGATAGATTTAAAAATTTAATACTTATTTTGCAGGATTCATTTAGTGCTAGGTTTGGGGATTTTCAAGATGGTAAAAGGAAAAGGCTGATCTTTTCACAAATCCTGTCTCAATTTTTCTTCAAGGTATTAATTGTTACCCAACTGAAATAAATTTGAAATTATTGACCTACAGCAGCATACTGTACTGAAAAGAAAATATAAGGAACTTATTTCAACTGAAAATCATGCAAATGATATTAAATTTTGGAAATTTGTACAACAAGGAATTTTCCAAATTTGCACGATTTGGCTCTCAGATATTGTTATAAATTTGGATCAACATATGTTTGTGAATGAATGTTTCCTATTATGAACATAATTAAATAAAAATATCATTTTAGATTAACTTATATGCACCTAAAACACCTAATTTTATTACCATCTTCAAAAACTAATCCTAATATAGATGACTTGGTAAAAAACTACACATTCAAAAACTACGTTAGTTAAGTACTGACTGTTTAATAGTTTTTAAAATTAAAGGTTTCAAATTATTCACTTTTATTTTGTACATATCCTAACTGACTGAAGCTTTAAAAATGTTTATTAACAATAAAACCCTAGTCTGTACATTTATTTTATTTATTATATTATTTTTTAAATGTCCACTACTCAGACTTACATAACAAAATCTGACTTACATAAAAATCCCATAATCAGCCCTTAAGTATTATTTTTTAACCTTTTAATACTTTTAGTATGTTGGAAAATTTGGAAGTGGCATGCGTAACTTTTTTTTTTTCAGATAGTGGCACTCTTCTCAGAAAGGTTGGCCACACCTGTTCTACACTGTATAATGAACATATATACATTTATTAACATATAGTACATTACATATAAATGTAATATAAAAAATGAATTATACATTATGATATAAATAAGCGTGAATTAGCACATGCACGTTTACTTACACTCCGTTCTTTGATGAGCTTGCTCACACAATAAGCATAATTAAACTTTTTCTAGAGCACTGATTTTCAAATGGTGTGTGTGGGGGGGATTTAATAGTTTTAGGATGGAGTGTAGTCAACTTTTTAATTGCCTATTAAGTGTTTAGTTTTATGAATGTAAAAAAACTACTTTTACTCAAGTTTTCGGTATTCATCAACATTTTCTATGCTGTTTGTTGTTTAATTTATAAAACACATTAAAAATAAATAATTTAAACCTAAATAAATAACATTGTATCATTTAAAACATTGTAAGTAATTTGATATGATAGACACTGCTTAAATTGTAGTTAATGTTGTCATTCAAATATTATTATCAAATTTCATTTTGTATACAACAACATGGAAAATGTATCACTTATTGGAATCTGCAAGCGAGTTAATGTTATCAAAATATTATAGAACAAACTGAAGTAAAGTCACAAAATAAAAGTTAAAATTGTGAAATAAGGTTGAAATAGAGCATAGAAATTATCCAAGACATTTCTCCAAGTAATGGATTGAAAGTCACTGTAACTAAATAGATGAATTGTGAGGAATTTAACACTTAGGCAGATATTGATGAAAAATAATCTCAATTTGGAACATCAATGATAGAAAATAACTGCCAGTCACTTTCTGAAACTAATCCAAGCACATTATATGATAAACTTTCTATAGAAGATGATGAGGAAATCAGAGGATTTCCTGAAAATACTGAGATGAGGGTGCCTTACAATTTTTAAGATTAAGGAGTGCTGCATTGACGTAATAATTTCCAAAAACATGAATATAACAGTGCATAATGAACTTTAGTATAACATTTGCTGACAATTAACTATTAATGGCATTTTCCTAATTAAAACATAGTGAAAGTATAAGTATTTATGTGTTTCTAGTTATATGTATATTAAATTACTTAAATTCTGTTGATATTTTGAAGGCTATTTTTGTCATCACTTAATGTTATCAAAATAGGCATGGATAAATGTGATGTCATGCAAGTGATATCTACTGTATATAAATTACATATTCATGTCATGCCAGATTATCTGTTTATTGATAAGAATATTTTTAAAGTGTACTAAAAGGAACCTAGCACTATTTCTGAATATGCCCATAAAATTAAGGAAAACGTCCATGTTAAAGAGTTCTAATGCACAGTTTGATAATGTTTAGTTTCTTAAATAACTCGGTGAAGTTCTATTCCCTCTCTCCATACTGTATAATAAAATTTTTCTTTGTTATTTCTAGTCTGAACTTTTTCAAGATGACCTTTATCCAGACACACTAGCTGATACTCCTGCCATGTCGGCTGAAGAATGGGCTAATGGTAAAGATGCTGAACCTGTGCTAGTAAGTATATAAAAATTTAGTTTTTTTTAGCACCAGAGGTGCCGTTAGACCCAACCTCATTTTTTTTTTGTCGGTTATTACTTTTCAAATGTCCCCAAAATGTTATTCTATGTATTATTGTTGAATAAATAATATAGCAAATGGGGGAAAAATATATGGCAACACAAATGAAAGACTGTTGCTATCAAATATTGATTTTTGTAGATTAAAAAAAATAGCGAGTATAAAAAGGAAAATTTATACCTGCACAGAATAAAAGGATGTTGCCACCAAATCTTATTGCCATAATTATTTTTAAAGAAATAATATAGTGAATGTAGAAAACGTGGCAACATTTAACATTATCAGAAATTCTAAAAATATCTGATATAAAATATTTTTAACTTAACATGCATTAATTTTAGTTAAATTATACCAGTAAAAATGTCAATGAATATTTAATGAAAGTTAATGAAAATTTTCATATTGATGTAGTCTTATAATATGAAGCAGCCCTTTCTAAATTTCTAATAGTGCTTAAAACTATGGTCTTTAAGACTGTCTTTCTCTTATCCTCGATTTTATTTGTTAATTCTGTGAACATTGTCTTCATTCTGAAACTGTTTTTTTTAACAGTATTTTATTATCCATTGGCCCTTGCAGTATTAATGATTTACCATTTGTAGACATTGAATTCTTGAGATGTTAAGTAACTGACATTATGGAATTCTATGGAAACTTTTCTGTCACAAATAAATTGTAGCAGCATATTTCAAGTTTTGAAGAAAGCAGAGAAAAATGAATTTTTTCACTGATTTTGTGATATTATCAGATTTAAGTTATCAGTTATTAAATCAATTTCCCACACTAAGTTTGTCATAAGGTGATGGAATAAAAAAGAATTATTTGCATTTAAAAGTCTTGAAGCTCAAGTGCAGTAAAAGAGAACAACGAAATTTTTGACACATAAGAATTTTGTTTCAGTGTTGAGATTCTTCTGAACGCTGAACAGAATTTGGAATTTTTCTAATAATAGTATGCGTTGGATTTAAATGATCTCAAATTCCATTTTCCATTATTATTTTTTTGTAATGTGCATGCACATAGACTCCAACTACTACGGATTCTCTGTAGTTTCTACGGAAATTCATGAAAAACTATGAGCTACGAAAAGTATGGAAAAAACTACGGATTTTACAGAAACAAGAGCAGGAGAACCAGTACGCAAAACGGAACCAACTAATTCATCCGATGATTGGCTGAATACTCGTGTTATCATATATCACGTGTTGAGTGCGTTCCTGGTTTTGAAGAATTAGCCAATCGTAGATCAGTAACTCCAACCGTTAACGACTTATCAATAGTTCCCCCCAAACATCTGTCTACTTGCCTGTCTCCCAGGTTCCTCGCTGATGCGTGTTTAGGCTGCATTCGGCTCCGTTGTGTAGTTTACGGCGAGAGCTTAGCGTGTGTCTTGTGAACTGTGATTCAGGTGGAAGGTTTTTGTTAATGATGCTGCCTTGAACGAAGAAGCCAAAATTATCAAAGCAGAAATTTAAAGATTCATATTCTTTAGAATTTCCATGCATTAAAGCGTCCGAAATTTCTGTGAATCATGCACTCTGCAGTGTATGCAACAAAGACTTCTCAATTGCTCATGGCGGAAAAGATGACTGTAAATGGCATGTTTTTTCTCAAAAGCATATAGAACTTGGCACTGTAAAATCTAAAGAAATAACAAATTTCTTAATAAAAGATGATGAAACAGATCCTATAAAAGCCAAATGCTGTTTTGTTCGTTTTTTAATTGAACATAATCTACCGCTTTCTGTTTCGGATCATTCCAAAGCAATGTTTCTGGATTCTGCCATAGCAAAAAAATTTAGCTGTGGTCATACCAAAACTGCTGCTATTATGAAAACGCTTGCAGAAAGTATTCTTGCTGATATTATAAAATCAGTGTGCAGTACATCATTTTCTCTAAGTACTGATGGAAGTAATGATAACAAGCTGTACCCATTGGTTATAATATATTACAGTAAAAAAAAAGGAGTGATAATTACGTCATTGATTTCTATTTTAGAATACACGAATAATACAGGAGAAGGTATTTTTAATTGTAATAATGAAAACTTTAAAAACAAAGGTTTAGAATGGAAAAATTGCTTATCATTTTCTTCAGATAATGCTAGTAATATGATTGGAAAGTGTAAAGGTGTAGCATCATTTATCAAAATGCATCAACCAAGTATAATCACCCAAGGTTGTCCATGCCACTTCTTGCATATAGCTGCAAAAAAGCTACTGAAAACTTAATTGGCTCAGAAATTGAAATGTTGATAATAGATATATATTTTTACTTGGAGAAAAGTTAGAAACGGAAGCATAGCTTCAAAGTTGCTCAACAAATTTTGGGGCAGAATGCAAAATCTCATAAAATTTTGAAATATTGCAGTACGAGATGGTTGTCTCTTTTAGAATCTATAACAAAGATTTTGGAACAGTGGGATGCTGTGATAAATTTTTTTGGAGATCAACCAGATAACAGTGAGAATGAAGGAAAGAGATTGCAAAACATTAAAAAAATGTTACAGTCACCTACCACCAAATTGTACTTGTTATTTTTGAAAAATACCTGCCTTTGTTTATAACAGTAAATATTAATTTGCAACAACAAGCTCTTTATATACATAAATTGATAACTTTTTGAACTTTTAATGAATTTATTTGTTAGATTTGTAAAGCCATCAGTAATTTCTAAAGAAAATGAATATGTTACTCTAACGTCTATTCCATTTCAGAAGTATAGTAAACAAAAAGAAAATGAAAATTTAGTGATTGGTGCAGAAACAAGACTGTATTTAAAAAGTGCCAAGTTGAATGAAAGTGAAGTGAAATCATTTTTCAATTTTGTGCGAGCTTTTTTTGTAACTGCACGTTCATATATAATTGATAAATTTCCACTGAGTGATCCATTTCTCAAAACATGCTGAAGTTGCTGACATCAACATGAGAACTGAAGTCTCATTTTCATCTGTTCTTTACTTGATGAATACTTTTCCATCCATTATTGATAAAAAATGTCTTAATCAAGTGGAAATTGAATTTTCCATGCATCAAGTAAATGATTTGAAAGAAATTGTAGATTTGCGTATTGATATAGCATGGGGAGAAATTGCCAAATTAAAAAATATGAATGGGTGTATTAAATACAAAGTATTGCCTTCTGTAATGCTTGCCGTCTTAATAATATCTCATTCAAATGCAGCTTGCGAAAGAATTTTTTCTATTGTTAAAAAAAAATCAGACGGAATTTCGACCAAATTTAGGTCTTAAAACTCTTGAAGCAGTTTTGATTGAAAAAATAAATATGCAGGCAAATGAAGAACTGTGTTATAAAAAAACATTCTCAAAATCAGAACTTAAGCTTGCTAAGCATGCTACATATAAATCTTTGCATTCGTAAATTATACGTATTTTGTTTAATACTTATATGTATTATTCTTGGTTTTTTAAATTTTATTTCCCTGTGGAAATCATATTCAGAATAAAGCTATATGATTTATAGCTTCTGATTTTTTCTATGATTAGTAGTGATTTGAAATACTTTTTATTAGTGAATGCTTGAGGAGTTAAAAGAAAATTTCTAATTAAATGTGCGTATAATTTACAAGGTATATTTTTAATTATTCAGTTTTATATGTATATGGATTTTAAATGTAATAAAATTGATTACAATTAATTATTAATTAAAAATTAATGAATAGTTAATTACAACATGCGTTACACACACATTTTCAAAGTTGTAAAAATGCCGTTCGCGCGTTGACTACTGACAAGGTTTGCTGAAGGTTGGAGTCTATGCATGCAGATACTTTATTTGACATATTCATATAATTCAAATCCAAAAGGATTTAATAACAACAACAAAAAGGAATTAACAGATAAAGTGTTGTTTACCAACATGATAATGCTAAGCCTCATTTGTCTTCACCTGTTAGAAAGAAGTAACTAACATATGACTCAGTATGCCCTGTTTCATCCTTTATATTCTCCAGATGCTGCCTTGTATGTTTCGTTAAAATTTTTCTTCAAAATTAAAAGACAGTTTAATGAATGACATAAAACTGTACTTGGAACAGCATGTTGCTGGCAAAGTGCAAAATACTTAGAAAGTAGGTATTATGCAATTTTTAGAGAGCAAAAGAGAAAGGTAATAGAGCAGAATAGTTTGTAATGAAACTACCTAGTAAGTTTAGTAATAAAACATAAAATAGTATGAATACCTTATTTTCTGATAAAATGAAAGACACATTTGAGACAACATAATAGTTTAAAACTATTTAATCTCTGATCCTTGAACACAGCCCTTGTGGTCCTTCCAGATTTGCAAAAGAGACAAAAAGTAAAATTCAGATTAATTGCATATATCACACTCCAGGTGAAAATCTCAGAATTAGGAAATTACTCATGGCAATCTATCATGTTTTCTTTCAAGACTGACATTTTATGAAATTTGCTATTCAATATTCTACCTACGGACTTCTTTTAGTTTTTGGCAACAAGAGAAGGATTTAAAGTAATACAAATATGATGCTTCTGACCAATATAGATTCAAACACAGAACAGTTATGAAATAATTGACAAGCTAATCCATCTCATTAATAGAAATACCAACATTTATATTATGTTTAGTTAGAAAAGATTATCCAAACTCTAATAGCCTTGAATTATTAAAAACAAATAGACTTAACTGCTTATTACAATGAACTTAATTACCATGTGATATTAAATAAATTTTTAGTTTAAAAATACAAATCTATTGGTAATGGACATATTGAAAAAAGGGGGCAAGAGAACGAACCTTTGCAGATGATTGTAATTTTTATAAAAGTGGTCCTCATTTGGGAAAAAGTTTGAGAAATAGTGGTTTAGAAAATAATTAATTAAAAAAATATAATTACAAAATAGAACAATTTTATCATTTTTAATTTTAGCAATATCAGTGCATTGTTACTGAATCTGCAAAGTATCATTTGCAGATTCGGGAATGAGCCACGAATTTGATGATGCTGTCTGTATCTTTGCATGTATCCTTGATGCTGAATGCACTTATTTATGGAATTTGATACTGAAGATGAAAATGGCAGTTAAAAAGTTTCCATCCTCTTAGGCAAATAGCTCTAGAGGCTTTGCCATATTCAAATAACCAAATCAAACTTTAGTCAATTAAGTATTTACTTAAGCTTTTTTCAGAACTTAAATTGTAAATTGAAGTTTAATTGTGACCCATCTTTGATTTTCAGGTTTCTAAATAAATTCAGAGAGTACCCCTCAATTAATCAATAAGAGACTAATTCAGAAAGCAACTCTCATTACTTTGGTAAGGTAATAATAAGATTCCTGGTGGCACTAGTTGTAGTAGTTGGAGATCCATTCTTTCTTATGGCATCCAATATGGGATTTAATAGCCTTCCAGCTGTGTATGTGAGATCATCATACTGCCATACATTTGCTGGTCATTACATCACATGATGTGCATTGCCATTCCAAATCCCGCCAAATGCAAGGCATGTAGAATGATAAGAATTTTTTTGGGGAAAATGTGTGTGGTGGCAGACATTTGTCATGAATTGTGTGCTACATACACTATAAACATTATGAATGAAGGTATTGTGCATGAGTGGATGATATTTTTTAAAGCAGGAAAAACAAACATGATGAATTTAAGATTGGTAGTCCTTCTATAGTGATGATCTCATCAAGGATATTTACAAACAAGTTTGTGAGAACCGTCAGTTGACAATCTTGGAACTTTCTGAAAAATTTCCAAACATTTCTCAGACTGTTTTGTATGAAGCACTAACTTGAAAATTAGGCTATCAAAAGTTCTGTGTTGAGTTCAGAAAATTTCAGTTTTACATATAGAAGCTTGGCATCTACCTGGAAGCTTACATATAGAAGCATCTGCGATATGATAGGTGCTTGAGGTATTGCCGAACCTAGCTATCTGTTAAGCTTCCACTTTAGTTTTACGAGAAAACAGCCCTGGGAGGCAGTCTGAGGGTCTCCCACTCCTCTTTTCTTTCCTTCTTGAGAATTCTGTTGGCTTGCTGTGAATTTTGAGTGCCCCTTTGCTGCACAGAACAGACATCCATGCCTTCTCCGGGACTCAAATTCAGACCCATCAGTACAGCGGTCAGTGGTATTAACCACTGTATTGCCTAGTTGTATAAAAAAATATCCAAATCAAATCTAACGAGCTCTTGCTCAGAGTTTCTTTCTAGGTACAAGGAGGGAGGGGGGAGTTTTTGAACAGAATACTGATTGGTGATGAGACTTGGCTGGTGCCGATAGAAAACTGTAGTCATATCAGTGCATATGCAAGGTTTGTATAGTCCTTAAAAGTGCTTAGGTTTTTTGGAAACACCTTTTGGTTCTTAAAAATCATCAATTTCAGCAAAAATTGACAGGACATCCTTAATTTTACTTATCTGACATTTCTGTTTTTTTAACAACTGCCATTTTGAATGAGAATTAACATTTTGGAAGAATATTTTTTGGTGATGCAGTGACAAATGTGTATTTGACTAGTTAACATTTGAATTCTTTCCTACTTTTTAATATAAATGGTGAATACTTTAGTCACAAGGACCACCCTTAACTGAAACATAAACGTTTCAAAATAATTTCTTTTTTGTGAATGAAGAGTTCATAAAATATTACATCAAAAACAACTTTTCCATTTTTGGGATATAAGTTCTTTTATTATGCAGCACTAAATTTGGCAATGTAGCAACATTTTGGTGATTTCAATATCAAATTTGCATATAAAATTTTTTATTCAGAGATCCGCAAATTTTTTGTCCCCCCCATTTTTTACAAATGTAAAGATGTTGATGAATATCATAAAAATAAGAATAATGTGTTAAAATTATATTTAAGAAATAACATTAAAATGAAACATTTTTTCTTCTGCCATAAATTATGTAAAGCAGTTTCCAAAACACTCCTTAGGGGGGAAAAAGAAAAAGCTATTGTAATTAATTTTAAATTAATTTCATTTGTCTTCTTTTATATTTTTTCATAAGAGTTTTTTCCAGTGTAATTGTTTCAGAATATGTAAATATGTATCAATTTTCTCTTGAAAATTTACTTTACACTTTTTTTTTTCTGAAAATCTCCTATCTTTTTGCTCTTACAGAGTTGGCAGATGTAATTTTTCTTTTGGATTTTAGACCTTGTACTTTGGAAGGTTTAGAAGGATAGGCAAGCTATATAGACCTACAATTTCCAGAAAAATGTTTTTTCCCCCAATGGTGAGCACTTGCCTATAATGGCATTGGCCACTCCTAAGGCTAGAAATGGTGGCCATCTTATTGTGGAGGCACCTAATAGGCGGCCACCATTACCTCCTATGAAGGCACAGACAATTTTACATCCATGCCTTCTCCAGGATTCGAATCTGAGCCCTTGGGTATCACAGTCAATCTTCCCTAACCACTATACTGTCTGGGCAGTAGAGAAAAAAAAAAGGAGTATGTGTTACTCCAGAAAAATGTGACAAAATAACTTCACGTATTAACATGTAATGGACATGTTTTATAGTAAATCTGTGATGAATTTCTTGTCTTTGAGAATTTTTGGAAAAACAGTGAAAACAAAATTATATGAATTTTCTCCTTTTGATCCCAGAAGTCTTTCTCTTAACACGTTTATCTTCCTATTATTTCCTTATCTTTCTGCTAAACACAAGCATTGAAGCAGTCAAAGAAAGGAAAAAAATTGAAAATTGACAATTTATTAAAAGATTCATCATGTATGTCTCGGTGTACCGTACATGGCTCAGTGCCTGCCCTAAATTCTAAAAATTTTGTTATTTAGTGCTTCACTAAATTCTAAAAATTCTGCCACACTGATGTAGTGCCAGCATTAACCTAATATCATTTCATATTTACTATCAATACTCATATTAAAGAAATAAGGACTTTCTTCTATGCATTTTTAAGGACAAGCAGTTCTTTAGAATAACAGAAATCTATAATTAAATTGAAAATTCTAAAACAAAAAGGAAACTCATTGAAGAAGAAATTGACTTTATAAAAGGAAAGAAAATTATTCTTCAAAAGTGCATTGTTGAAATTAAAAAATTAGGAGATAAAGCAGAGACTAGTGGGAAAATTAATTTTTTTACTGAAACAAGCTTGGAAAAGAATTACTAATGGATTTTTCCGTATTGAAAGATGGCTTTCCAAAGCATTACAAACAGAATATTTTGTCAGCTCTTGATGGATCCGAAATCGTTTCAAACGATTTTTTTTGCCTTGCATTTCACCTCGAAATCGTTGAGGACAGAATATTCTGTACTTTTGTCCCCCCCGACCTGCTGTTGCGCTTAATTGGTAGCGGGGAAACAGCGATCGTTAGAGAAAGATGTTACAATGCGAGGGTCATAAATAAAAACCTCAAATCCTGCCATAGCATCTGTTGACCTGAGGGCGACTTTCGTGCCCAAAATGAAAAATACTGAAAAGCCTTCAACCGAAAGCTTTGTGTATGCGAAAAATTTGCCGAACAAAATTTCTTCTGCAAAAGTAAATGTAATTTGCGTGGAACCCATGAATAACTTTTAAAGAATTTAGCATCACCTAATTTACAAATAATTGCTTTTAGCATGGAATAAATACATAAACAGGTATCTTACAATGTCTGAAAACAGAAATTTGAGGTAATATTTATTTTTAGCTGTGCGCATTGATTTAAAATACTGCATTTTTTAAACTACTGTAACAGTTCACAAAAACAGTTACTTCAAAATTTATTTTCAATAATTGCTCTGAAATGAAAATGAGATTTTTGAAAGAATTCAAATCATGCAATTCCATTTTAAACTAATGTATCATTTATATTGTTTGTATCGAAATTCCTTAAGTTTTGTGAATGTGAAGTTGGACATTTTATACATTGAAATATGATGACAATCTGTGTTTCCTTAAAGAAAAATTTGTTTTGCTCTTCTGATTTCTGGTTTAAAAACAACTACTGAGGAATTTTCTCGGCATGATATGAAAATCAATCGCAAATAATATCGTAAGCAATTAAATTGCTTTTTGGCGTTGATAAAGTAAAGTACTGAAAGTACATGAAATCATATGATGCATTTTTTAACCTAAACAAAATACTTCCATTTTACGGAAAATGTTATCTAATAAAAAGGGTCTAAATGATATTTGATAATCAATATTTTACTGTTATGAAGATGTGCTTATTTCCAAATTTTGAAACGGTTGGGACATAAAATACTCAGCAAGTAAGAGCAAATACAATGTAAATAGCTTTTTATAAAGTCGTTGCAATCATTATACAAAGGTTGAAAAAATATAATGGTGATCTGGCTGATGCAAAAAATTTCTGAAAAGGAAATAAGAATTTCTAATTCTTTGTCTGGATCAAGATTTGAAATGACACAATTAGATGCTCAGATAAAGATATAAAAAATAACAAAGATAAATGAACACACTTTAACTTTCATGGACGACTTTTGGAGGGAAAACAATTTGTTATTTTACAACTACGGTTAATTGATTAAGACAAAGGAGGGCTACCTGTGTATGGGTAGGGATGCCTTCATGGAGGACGTTTTAAAGGAAACTGGCTCATATTTACATGTTGAACTACTGGTGTTCAGTGACATTACTGCTCAGCCGCTAGTGGATGTTATTTACAGCAAAGGACTGATGATCTATGTTAAATTAGGTACTGATTACCATTTATTTTTAAATTCATTAGTTAATACTTATGATTGGGGTTTTACTAAAAAGGCTAATATACATATGTATTTTTAAAAATCAGTTTTCCCATCTTATTAATATTTTATGTGCAGTTTTTATGATATCATGCCTTCACGCCCACTAAATTAATTTCATAGCCTAAGAACAAAATAGGACTATTTAAAATTTAATATCTATTTTTTGTTTGGTTTGAAATATTTCTTTTTGGTTTGGTTTATTTGACAAACTGCTTGAGGGCTATCACCCAATGGAGGGATGCTTTCATGGAGGACTGTCTAAGGAAAACTGGCTCCTATACATGTTACACAATGGAAAAATCACAAAAACGTCCATGCAGCCAGCCCATTTATCGGAATTCGAACTGAACTACCTGTATTCAGCGATTTTACTTGATCATTGGTGGGCGTATTATTTTTTTGAGTTAATTATTGTAATATTATGTGTTTTAATATGCATCAATAAAAATCTGTGCATACTATTGTGAGTTACATATCCAGTGATGTTAATCCCTTAATAAATGGACTTGTGTATTTGAGGGCTCTGTGCCTAAAAGCAGTAAAGCTTTAATGGAGGACTTTCTAAGTGGAATTGATTTGTATCCACATTATACATGGAGAAACTACCGTAATTGATGCAAATGTGGTAAGATTTGTCTTGTCACTGTTGATGATACCAATTGTATAATTTGGTATTCCGTTTCGGAGAAAAAATACATTTCTTGAGAACGAAATCAATTTGGGGACAAAGAAAAAAGAACTGATGAAATAAGTAGTCTAAAAATGCAAATTTCTTTTATATCTTGGGTCATTTGTTACCATTTAATTTGTCTTTTAATATCTTTTCATGCTTTATTTAGGTATTGCTTTCTTAATTCTTAAATATTTTGCATTTTAATATAGTTGTAATGTAATTATGATGGTCTTAATGTACACATGCTTTCAAAAAAATTGATCAATTAAACAATTTTTTCACCGTTCAAGGCAGAAAACCATGGTTACAATTTCAAAAAAATAAATAAAAAAATGTGAAAGGTTTCAGATCTTAAATTATGTCCAAAGGGGCATTTTTGACATTTTGTGTGTTGTTGTTATCTTTATTTATTAAATATCATGCACTTAAACCATAAATTTCAGTTCAAGAGCAATATCACAAAATAATTTTAAAATGGGCATATGTCTAAAATTTCTGACACACAGTCTCAAGCGCTAGAGATAAAAATGTTTTTTCCGTACAACGTTGCCTTTGCTCGCTTTCATATTCGGGTGGAAGCACTCAATATTCAAAATTTGATGGCTCTAGGTACTGTTGTTTTATCACATTGTGAGAAACATACATACATTTATGCAGACTCTTCATTATTTAATTTCTTTAAATATAATACAGGGCAATAATATTTGGTGGCAACAGTTTGAAAAGTGAAACAATGCTTTTAGTAAATCGAAGCAAAATGCCAAAATGAAATTAATAGTCCTTCTGAGCAAATTGCCCTTTTGGACTAATAAATAAATAAAAATAAAATAGCCTTCCGCACAATGACAATTTTTGAATCATTTTATTACAAATCTATGAAGCAAATTCCTTTTTGTTCTCTAAAAGAAATAAATATGCCAATGAATAATGTTTTTCAGTGTACTATTAGAATACGAAATCCATACTCGACTGACGCAAATTAACTGATATACATTTTTAATCGAAATTTTGCAGGACAGATTTCAAATATTACTTTCAAGCACTAACTACACAGAAATTTCATTTTTTAAGTTTTTGAATGCAGTTTTCAATAGTTTTAAGCCTCTTTTGTAAATGCTTCGAACCATCTTATTTCTCTAAATTTTCTTTAGCAAGGTAAGGAACAACATATTCAACAACACGTTTTTCACACATCATTGTATAGACACCTAAATTTCGCATATGTCTCTCATATATTCATAGCCGAAATAGTCCATAACAGAAAGCCTAATTTTATTCAATTAATTTCTTAGACTAAAATCATAGCTGCTTGTACTCTTTTTAAGATTTTCCCGGATAAATATGTATTCTAAAATAGAAATGGCAAAATCATTTGAGATAAAATTTTTCTTTCTCAAGACAAACTATTTATTTTACGAAAATATAATCGAAAATAATTTTAGAGCTATGAAATATATTCAAGGAGAGGAATAAATATTTTAAAATCCATTCAGTTATATAAGAAAATAGGAAACAGCAGCGCAACATGCATCATCATAATATCAACAAAGTGGTAAAAGAGAAAAAAAGTTCCATTCCTACTAAATGTTTTATATAACACTCCTTTTATAAAAGCTCGAAAAAGAGAATGATCATTTGCATTTGTTGAATTAACATAATCTTTAAAGGCATTGTTGTATACAATATAAATATTTGCTTGTAATTTTATGAAATAACAGAAATAACTTAATATTTTATGAAATATGTCTGGAGCCCAGTCAAATATCCCGTAGAATTTGAACAAATTATTTTATAGGATACAAATATGCACATGCTTTTTATGAAATATTCAAAACTTGTACAAATATATTTCTGTTTTATTAAAATTAAGGATTAAGAAATTTATTTTAATATAAATATATTACTCTACATAAAGAAATCTTTATTCCCTTTATTTTTCTATTATTATCTTTGCAAAAAAAAAAAAAAAAAAGCATTTATCTAGCAATATCTTGATTATTTAAATATTAAAAATACTTATTTGAAATTTTTCATAATCATTAATTAAAAACTTACATTTTTAATAATTTTAGAAAAAAGTTCTTATCTGTAAATTATCTGCGCTTTCCATTTATTTTTCTATTATTATCATCGCAAAAAAATAGCATTTATCTTATAATAATCTAGTTAGATTATTTAAAAAATATGATCTGTGAAAACTTTTTATACTCCTTCAGTTTTTCTTTTGACAGTTACTCACTTACTTTAACTTGATATAAGATTCATCTATTTTAAATACTTTTGTAAAACGTTTTATAAAAAATAAGAAAATAATGTAAGTGCAAACCATTTGTTTGAAATGCTATGTAAAAGTGGGTTCAGTACTAAAAAAAAATAAATAAAAAATGAAAACAATAAATATTAGGTCCAAACGGGCGATTTTTTTTCATTTACAGACACATACATGTTTCGAGAGCATTTGGGCTAACATCACTTTGGGCTGAAATATTTAGAAACAGGATATCTTTAGAATTTCCGATACATACTGGAGACAAAAATGCTTTATTCCCTATAGTGTTGCCACTGGTCGCTTTGAAACTGCTGAGTTTTTAATCAAAAGCTCGTTAAAGTTTTACAGAATATGAAATAGACAATAAAAACAAATTCTAGATGCCTAGATTCAGGCTTCCAAGTGTTCGAGTGGAGGACTATATTATCCAAAATGTGATGACTCTAAGTAACGTTTTTTCAAAATGCGAAAAACATGCATACGTTCATGTAGATTGCCATTATTTAGTTTGTTTAAATATAATACAGGGTGATAATATTGGTGGCATTAGTTCGGAAAAGTGATTCGCACATTTAAAATGATTCGATGCAAAATGCCGTTTTGAAACTAATAGCTTTTCTAGCTAACACCCATTTGGGCTTTAAAAAGGAATTATAAAATTAAAAACATTGAAATAAATTTCGAAAACTTTCAGATTTTATTCTATGTCCAAAAGGATGTTTTTTGGCGTTTTGTGTTGTTACCTTTATTAAATATCATATTATTCGCACTTAAACCACATAAATTCCAATTCAATGGCAATATTATAAACTATTTAAAAACAGCGTATCTTTAGAATTTCCGATAGACCGTCTTGCAAGCTGGAGATAAAAATGATTTATTCCTTACAGTGTAGCCATTGCTCGCTTTGAAATTGTATGAAAGATTTAATAAAATAAATTCGAAATGAAAAATTCGGGTTACCAGATGCACATGCTGGGGTGGAAGATTACATTATTCAGAATTTGATGGCTCTAGGTACTGTCGTTTTTTCACAATGCGAGAAATATACATTCATGCAGATTCTTCATTATTTAATTTCGTTAGATATGATACAGGATGATAATCTTTGGTGGCAACAATTTAAAAGTTGATTAACCATTTATACTGAAACGCTACAAAATGCCGTTTTAAGACTAGCAGCCCTTCTGTTCTTTGGGCTAAAAAAAACTATGATATTGATAAACTGATTTGTAAATACACACATATATATATATAATTATAAAATCCGTTCTTAGAATTCGTATATATTATGCACATATTTATCATAAAACTGAATCATTTTGCAGATTTTTTGTACAGAATTTTATTCACAGAAATGCATTCTTACATTCTGCTGAATGTCTTTCTCCTACAATACTGAGAAATGTTTGGCCTCTATTTCTAAGAACAGATCAAGTATTTTCAAATAGGGTGCACGTTGAAAAGATGTAAAATGAATAGAACAGGATATGCTTTGAAAATTAGAGGAGGGATGATAAAAATGAAAGGCAATGTGCATGGTCATTTCACGTATTATATATGATACCTTTGATGAAAAAGACTTCTTTTCCGCTGTCCACGAGTCAGGACCTCCTGGACATATATAACTATAAACTTTTGAAGTTGTGTATTTATTCTTAATGTGCATTAATATAAAAAAATCACATTAATAGAAATAAATGAAGCATACGAAATATTAAAATTATAACTATACACATGAAAACAAAATTATAAATATGAAATTTAAAAGAAAAAGCAATAATTATCTCTAGGTAATTAAATTCCATTTAAAAAATTCTGCTGTATATTGAATGATTCGAAATGAGGATTGACACATGGGACAAGGACACTTTTTTCCCTGAGAAATGTCGAACGAGCAAGATGCATCATGCATCGATAAAGTTGATGTCTTTCTCCTTCTGTAATAATGCTGTAATGTTACTTTTTAATTAACCAAGAAAGCCTATGTTAAGTTTTAAAATAAATATAAAAAAGGACAACTGGTCTGAGTTTTTCCATTGCGGAAGTTCTGCGATGTTACATCTGCTATAGTCAGCTAGATGAGTTTCCTCACATTTTCGTAACAAAAAAACAAACAACATAAATGAAAACATTGAGCTGGATGTACTTCCCCCGCATTCTTTAAAAAAAAAAAAAAAGCAAAGAACAAAAAAGGAATGATGACTAATAATGAAATAAACAATAATGCGAGTGTCCCTTTAAGAGTTGTGATTCCCAGTTTGTTTACATCAGTAAATCTCTCAAAGCCAGAAGCACAAAACAGACACTGATGCTCATACATGAAGGTCAGAGGCCGATGTGAAACTATGTTACCATTTAGTGCATCTATTGGCATTTAAAACTTTAAATAAATCATTCTGTTTTCAAATTACGTACATGTGATGCAGAGCTGAAGAGATTGATCGGAGCTGTTCTCGTTGAGGTGGTGCGGGGTTGGTAATAGTGGAATCGTTGCATCGCACCTACAGGGCATGGTTCATGAATGTGTTAATGTTAATTATTTAAAACGTTATTCTTGAATTCATTGTATAATTGAATATTATATTATGTTTAATAATAATGCATCCTACTTACAGAATTACAAAAGTGAAGTTCGGGTGTAGCTAAATCAGCTTGTGTTTCAATTCTAGTTATTCAGTTCCTATTTGCATGATAGGTCCTTAATTTTTTCATTGGTGGTCTTTAAAAAAATGTAATTTTCACATACAGAAATAAAACCTCATGCTTTATGCATGATTCATGCGTAAAGCATGGGCTCATACCAAGTTCTCCAAACAAGTTGATGAAAGCCTGTCAGACTTTGTCAAAAGGAAGGTTATAACTATCTTTTTTATTCTAAGGAAATCTTGCTTGTTGAACTCGTGGAACCTGGTAAGGCAATTTTTTCTGAAGTTTATTGTTGAACACTTTGAAAAAATTGAGAAAAGTTACCAAGAACAAATATAGTCTGCTGACATCTGGAGGTTGTGTTCTTGCATGACAACACTCATTCTCATGCTACTTCATGAATACAAGATTTTTTGCAGTCCAGACTTGGCTCCTTCCAATTTTCATCTTCATTTGTTTGAAGAATTGGCTTGGAAGCCAATATTTTGCTGATCTTCAAAATGCTGTGATGGGTTGATTGAAATCTCAGCAGGCAAAATTTTATGCAAAAGGAATTTTAAATTGATGACACACAGTGGCAAGTGCTTGAATTTACATGGCAACTATGCTAAAAAATAATGTATAGCTATGTTATTCAGATGTAAATAAAAATTTTTTTCTATCAGTATATGCATATTTTATTTACAGCCAAGTGGAGGTTAGTTTGCAAATCACTTTCATATTTTAACTTTTTACTAATAAAATTAGTAGATAAGAATATATAACATATTTACATAAGACAAATTATACTCAGTATTTATAATTAAAACTAAAGCCCATCGGGTTAAACAGAAAAATTGCTGAGTACTGGTAAATACGTTCTGGATTTGGTTCCTGGTGACTGGACTATCTGCATGATGTTTTCCAATGCATAACATAAGCCAGTCTCCTTTTAGAAAAATCTGCATGTAGTCATTGCTTTTAAGGCAAAGATATCTCATTTACTTCCGTAGACAGTTAGCTAATTAATGGAGATAAAATATATATATTTTGTAGACATAGCATCAACTTCTGATATACCTTCAAATAGATCTTTGAAACTTAAACAATTTTACTATCGCATTCACATTCAGCATATCGAAATTAGTAAATGTTTAACTTTTGTTAATTGCAATTAATATATTTTAATGAAAACTGCACACTTTCAGATGAGTTTAAAGGATGGCTATAAACCCAAAGCACAGGAATTCAAGCTGACAAAAAGCAGATCAAATATTTTAGACAGAATGCCTACGAAGACACGAGAGAAGGAAACTGTGCCAGTAAGTATAAAAAAGAGTATTTCTTACGTGCTATTTTTATTTTTGATTTTATGAAACTGGTAAAAATTCATATTACTGCATGCATTGAAGACACTTCTAAAAGAGAAAAATCTAGTTCCAAGTCAGCAGCTGTTTCCTTAGACTAGAGATTCTCAAACTTTTTTTTTTTTCATTAACCCTTTTTTTAAAAAAATAGTTTTCTTCATTGACCTCCATACATTTTGTGTAATATACAGCGTACAACATAATCATAATACAGATGTGCATGAATAACTAAAAGACAACAGAATAGAAGCAAAGTATAAAAAAGCAGTAAGTATAAAAGTTTTGAAAAAAGTGGTTTATGAGATTTATGTTTCATGATTTTTAATTTTACAAATATAAACAAATTTTCAGAAAAAAATCATAGATTGTAATGGCACAAAAAGTGCAATTTTAATGAATCGTGTGGTGGCATTTATGCATTTAAAAAATATTTTGCATAAAATTACTTAATTTTTAAATCATTAAAAATTATTCCAAATTGTATAATCTTTTCATTCTTTATCTTTTTTTTATCATGTATTCTGTTCTAGCATTTTACTTTTTTTATATTGCACTTGTTGCATAACAAATATATTAAAAAATACTGTTGATAAGGGATTGCAATCCTGGGGTACTGAATACTGTTATTTTTAGCCATTTGTACAGTTTTCTAATACCGGTATGTATAAGTTTAAATACCGATTTTTTGGTATTTATTGAAAATTTAAATTGTCTCCACTATATGTTCAGGGGTCACCAACATAGCAAAATAGTATACATTTTTGTTTTTATGTCTCCCTAATGGCGAAATTAATTAGACTGTGAATACAAAGTTGCATTGTACAGTCTAGAGAAATGATACAATATGTGAATCATCTAAGGCCAAAACTGTCCTGTTCTATTATAGCTCAGAGCGATACTGCACACATGCAGGATTTGTATCTGTGAAAACAAGGTTGTAGTTGTAAAGAAAGTGCATAACGAAATTTCGATATTTTTCAAATTGTTGAGTTTGTTATTCGCATTGTATTTGCATATCATACTTCGAAATATTTTTAAGATTTGTTATATACTCATAATTAATAAACCAATGAATAACTTTAAAGAAAATAAAAAATCTGTTTATAATACTTCAGTTTGGTTTCATTATTTATATGATGAAAAGAATATAGTGGCACAGTGTAAAAAATGTTCAAGAGTTATTAAAGTGAATGTAGGAAGTACAAGTGGACTTCAGACACATTTAAAAATGAAACATGATACAAATTTGTTAAATAGGAAAGAATCTAATTGCAATAAAGATAGAAATTTAAGCACAGTTTAAGCCCAAGCCATCAGGGATTTTAGATTATTTTGAAAAAAAAAATAATAATAATAATTTGGATGAAATTATAAGTAAAATGACAGCATTAGATGGCTTGCCATTGAGTGTTTTGCACTTCTACTGAATTAAGAAAATCACTCTCCGTCAGAGGTTTTAAAAATCTACCAACATCGATTAACACTATAAGAAGACTACAGTAACGGTGTTCCCAATTCTATGAAACGAGTTGATACAATTAAAAGTAAATGGTGAAAAATTTAGTCTTACATTTGATGAATGGACAAGTATAAGAAATAAATGCTATTTAAATATAAATATTCATTCAGAAAAAAAAAAAACAATTTTTGGAATATAGGACTTACACATGTCTCGGGAATTATGCCAGCCGAAAAGTGTGTGGAAGTGCTTATCTAAATTAGGGAAACATGGATTATCCCTGGAAGAAGATATTGTATCCATAACAACTGATGGAACAACACTTATGAAAAAAGTTGATTGGTGCAAATCAGCAATTGTGCTATGCTCATGAAATTCAGTTAGGATTAATAGATGTGTTATACCAAAAAAGTAAAGAACAGCAGAACCCAGATAATGTGGATATAGAAACTTCTGATTCCGACTCTGAAGAGAGCGAGAGTGATACTGATAGTGAAGATAATGACAATGTAATTGCTGAAGAAGGTATTGCTAATGAGGATGAAATATTAACTCATCAAGAATTGCTTCCTATAATTAATAAAGTTTGAAAAATTGTTAAGATATTGAAACATTACCCTACAAAAAATGCCTAATTACAAAAATATATACTGATAAAAAAAAAACATATGTTAATATTAGATTCTGAAACATGTTGGAACAGTTTACTCCTAATGATGGAACGATTTTTCAAACTGAAAAATCCAATCCAAAAAACAATAATCGACTTAAACCTGCAAATTAATTTTTCCGATAGTGAATTTGACTTAATATCCAGAACTGTATCAGCTCTACTTCCAATAAAACTGGCCATGGAGGCATTGGGTCGGAGAGAGTCTAATTTATTAACAGCTAATGCAACAATTTCATGTTGCAGTCATTGAAAGAACAGCACACATTACTATCTGAAGAATTATATTTTACGTTGAAAAATCACACAGAAGAAAGGCATATCGAAATAGAAAATGTCTTACGGTATTTACATAATTATAATGATTTTAAAAATGAAAAAGAAGAAAAGAGACTAACCAAATCAAATTTGATCGAGTTCATAGTAAATTTTCTTAAAATGTTTTACCAACATTCAGAAGAAATCGGTACAGTTATCGAAGATGGTGATGACACTAATGTCTATATCGATAGTGAAAAGGAATTGTCTCTTGAACAAAAATTAGAATTAGCGATAACTAAAAAAATTGCCAACAAACCAAAATACAATACAGAAATCAGTTATATCCAAAACAATCCGACGAGAAATAGATTTATTTGAAGATGAGCGATTTAGAAGTAAATATTTGGAAAAAGTATATGGCACATTGCTAACAATACTACCAACTAGCATAGATGCTGAAAGAGCATTTTCGACAGCTGGTAATTTTCGTGCAAAATTATATTCCAGGCTGAATGAGAATACAATTGATGCATTATGTTTTTTAAGATTACATTTAAAAAATCTGTAAAGAGTACTACAGACAGAATAGTGATGTTTACCCATTTTTTGTGATTTAAATACATAAGCTGTTCCTTGTTTCTTTACGTTTTGTGATTCTTTATATACTGTTATAATTTATAAGTAAGAAATAATTTTTTGTGATATTTACTCTCTCTAATAAAACTGGCAAATAAAAAAAAAACACCTATGTTTTCTTTTTTTTTCTAAAATTTCTTCTACCGGTATTAAGATCTAAAAAATCTGATGTGTACACCACATGACTTCCTTGTACGGAATATTAAGTTATACGCAATTTCCATTTAAACATATTGAATTAACAGTTAATGAATTTTGAATCAAATCTACTTTCTCGATAGCATATAAACCACAATAGAATAAATGCACTGTTTAAAGTTCATTATATTTATTTACCATAGTAACACTTCTGCTCTAGGTTCACTTAACAACATTATATCTCATTCGTTTTATAACTCAGAGTGAGCAGAAATTCTATTCAAATGCTATAATAAATCTAAAACGATGTGTAAAAGAAATTAAACAAATAAAAAAGAAACAGTTTTTCACAGACGATTCAGCACCGCTTACATAATGCGCATGCGCTACTCATTAATTCAGTTCTCACTTCGTGGTAAGGCAAAAATACACAAAAATTCTTAATTCAGTTCTCACATCGTGGTAAGGCAAAAATACATAAAAATTCTAAATATTTTCATTAAAATTGAAAGATATAGAAAAACATCAAACACCAAGTACAGTTAAAACAATTTTTACACAAAAACCAGCTAATAACTTAAATGATAATTTCAAAATGAATCAAGCATAATTTAATTCGCAATAATGAAAGATGTTATTTTGTTGTTGAGAAGCTAGATTGGCAACAAATCCACTATTCTGCTAAGCTTCAAATGTAAACAAATATGTCCGCTATCATAACCAAAAATTAGGCTTAATCACACTTCAAAAGCTTTAAAATTGTTGATAATTTGACAATTATTGCATGCAGGTTAACTAAGGCCATAAAAGTCTTAACTGAAAGATAAGAGCAACATAATTCAATAATTTTTAAAGCAAAAAATGCACAATTTACAAACTTGTAAGAATAAATAAACTGAGCCGAGTAACAGACTGGATATATGTATACATATATTTATATACTTTTGGTGCGGCCAATTGTAACTAAAATGGGAGGTCTATATGTTATAGCAGCCTTATATACAGAATTTCAACATTCTGAGGTTTCGTTTTCGAGTTATGCAAGATATGTACGTACACACAGATGCCACGAAAAAAATCTCTTCAGAAACCATTTTAAATCAGTTTTATAATTATTTTGGGGAAAAAGAGTTATTTATTCTGTCCTTACATATGAATGGCATTCAAAAACATAGTTAAATTGCATTCGAAAGCAAAATAGATATTTTCGTTGAAATATGGTACCCGAAATTTTTCGCAATTACAATACTTCCTTTTTACTTTGTACGAGGAAGTAAAAATACCGGTAGTGAACTTTTGGTTCGAAATTGTAATCCCTGCTGTTGATATTTAAAACATAATAAATAGTTTTAGTATGTATTTTCCTTTTTGTTTTATATTTCTTCTTTACTACGTGATACAGCTTTAAATCAATGAACAATAAATTATAAATAAGATTAATTTTTTTTAATCAATGGGATTCTGATTATGCTAATCCCTGTGCATATTCAGCTGTCAACCTGTTTAAATTTCATCAACTCCATTGAGAACATCTGCTGTAGTCCATTGATGATGATATGTCCATGATGTGGTTACAAAGTTTCTGATGCCCATAAAATTTGTTGCAAAAATTTCCAATATTATGGCATAAAGAAGTGTTTATTTTTTCCCCGTGAATTTAGTATATTTAGCCATGAAATTTCATTTGTTATACAGCCACTCTGGGAAATGAATTATTTAACTGCAGTATATAAAATAAAATCTGTTTTTAGTATAAAATTAGGTAGGAAAAATAATTTTATATATATAACCTTTTGTTGTTTTTAAAAATTTCAAAATAAAATATTTTTAGCATAAATTAATTATACATAAAATCAGGAAAACCAATGCAAGCATGTACAGATGTTCATGAGCAAATATACACATTTATACATTTATTTCTGTTAAAGAAAAAGAGAAAATTAAAAATAATGAAATAATATTAAAAGAATTTTATAATGTTGTAACGATCATTAAGAAGGATCATCCGTTTTACTAGAAGACTTCCTGTTTTCAAGAGAACTAATCTTCAGGTAAATTAACTACGGAAGTGTGTTAAGGGCACCCCTTGTTTGGTTTCCGTGCAAACTATCACCCAGTGTCCACTAAATGACCGAAGGGTAATTTCCACAGTACAGACTTGTAAGGAACCCCCTGGGCGGTTTCCTTTTGAATTTAACTTAAAAGGAAGAAGGGACTTCGCTTAAAGACTTTTCGTTTAGATGTGGCTGTAAAAAAGTCACATCATGCGACTGCTCCAGAAGAGCTTCAAGCAGTAGTTTTTGTAAGTATGGCTGTAATGATTTATTGTTTTACTTTTATTACTCAAATCTTTATATTAAGTTTTAAAATAAATATTTAAAAGACCGCTGGTCTGATTATTCATCCATCTTGGATGCTCTTACGTTACAATGTATAAAAAAATTTAAGCTTTTAAAATTTTAGTAATGATTTCAAATCTAGCATACCTATAGATGAAAGATAAAGTCACCAGGGATGTAAATCTGTTGTATAACAGGTGTTTAAAACTTGGGGGAGGGGAGCTTTTCAATAATCCTTTGACCAGCATGGGTTTTTGGATCAGTAATGAAGACTTGTATTTAAACATTCTTTATTCACTAAATTTTATGTTATTAAAGAAAATATGAAAGCAAAATATATTGTATTATAAGCTAATATATACCCAAGCAACAAAAAATCTCATGACCAAATAAAGCTGATCATGGCACTCGGAGGGTTTAACAAACTGTTAATAAGGTGTGAGATTGCTCTTAGAACCATATGAAAAATTTGTAATATACATGTAGGTAATATACATGTAAACCTTCATTGCTACCATATGTAACTAAAGCAAACCAAAATATAGTTATCCCTTTCTGGGCTACTTTCATACATTTCAGCATCTAATATTAAGCTGAAATATCCTAGAAACATCTATAGGGATGTCATCCTACTGTTTGTATCCAACTCGTGTTTCCTCGTGCGTGTGACACAAAATTTGGGAACCCTTAAAAGATCTTTTGCTGCCAACTTTAAAATATGAAAATCATCTGGGAGGTTTTTTGCACTATGTGGTAGCAGAGAATTGACATTTGTTTTATGTATTCCTATACAATATATGTTCAGTCAGTTAAAAATGTCTGTGAAAGGAGAGGCATAAAGTGAACTGTAGTAGATTTTTGAGTGCAGCAGATAAGACTTCTTAGGAAAAGGGTTGTTATTAATCTTATTTATCAAAGAAGAAACCCCTTTAATGGTAGTGGCATTTCTTTTGAAACAGCAAGAAATTACTGGGCTGTACAAAGGTAACTTTAATCATCCCTTCTTTTTTCTAAATATTTAAAAAAATAACTTATTTCCTTAAATAATGATTGTAGACATTACTTCCAATTAGAATTTCTCAAAATTAAGGTAATCCTTAAGAAAGGGTTCTACAAGAATAAAAAAAAACTTACCATTTTGTATATAATATTAATTTTACAATATGTATAGAACTAATATTCCAATCAATAAAATCCGTATTATACTTTAATGAGCTAAATATAAAAGCATATTTTTGTGGTTAAAATTTGCAGAAATATACGTAATTAATATTCTCGTGTCACCAGCTACAAATTCAGTAATGTGCTCTTTTACCAAATGTGGAATAATTAATTGTGAAGTGAGAACTTTTGTAGTTTTCCTCTAAATTTGATTCTCTGAGGAAAGTCCATCGGTCTTTGTGAATAAGGAAGGTTGCAGCCATCATCTTTTGGGATGCTAAGGGAATCTTGTGTGTGAATTCATTGAACCTGGTATGGCAATCACTTTTTAAGTTTAACGCTTTGAAGAAAGTGAGTCTGCTGACATCTGGGGTTGTGTACTTGCAACACTTGATTTCACGCAAGAACTTTTGCATCAATTCATATGGGATGTTTTTTATCATTCCCTTACAGTTCGGACTTGACTCATTCTGAATTTAAGAATTGGCTTGGGCGGGGTACATTTAGCTTGATTATGAGATTATCAAAGTGGTGCGACAGGTTTGTTGAAATCCCACAACAGAATTTTATGCAGATGGGGTTTGTAAGTTGGTGAAACTTAATAGATAATAAGTGCTAGAATTTGCTTGGCGACTATGCCCAAAAATAGAGTACAGCTGTATTTTTCAGATATAAATAAAAAATGTAGTTGTGTACATTTTTTTATTTATGCCAAATAGAGATTACTTTTCAAATGAACTCTGTATAGTGTGTATTCTCATGTTTGTGAAGCATAATTTGAACAGTGCATTGGAGATCTTTTATTTATGCCCTATACAATTTTCATGTTCGATCAGTTGAAAAAGCCCCTAAGAGAAGGGTTTCAATCAGCTGACAATATGAAGAGAACTGTAATGAAGTTTTGAATGCATCAAGCAAGACCTCTTATAAGAGGGTTGTGATTAATACTATTTATGAATGAAACAACTACTTTATTTGTGGTGGCATTTTGTTTAAAACAGCAAGATATTGGGCTGTAATAACCTAGAAAGGAAACTTCTCAACATCCCTCCTTTGTACAGAATATTGGAAAAATATGGTCATAGGTCTTAATGATTCAGGATATGTATTTCCAGTTACAGTTTCTCAAAATACAGACAGAATTCCATGAGAAGCATGCTACATAAAAGAAATGTTGTAATTTTATGTATATGTTAGAATTAATATTTCAGTCAATAAAATCATTTATATTAATAATAAATATTACAAAGTAGAACCTGCAGCCACTAATTTTGAGTATTGTGTCCTTATATTACATAATAAAAATCTGTTGCCACTAATTTCAAGTATCCTTTTCAGAACTGTTAAAATTTTCCATAATATTTATGTAACCAGTCAAATTTATAAGTACTGTTCTTTCTCGCAGAAAGAAAAGTTAGATGAAGTTATGGAAGAGATTCGCAAACTCAAAAGTATCGTACTTAAGCAAGAGGTTCGTATCAGGGATTTAGAAAAGAAAATGGAAGAACCCAAAATTCCGCAACCGGAGATACTTCCAGAAGAAAACAGCAAGCAAAACCAGGTTAATAACAATCACCACGAGCCTGTTAGCATTCTCGTGGATGAAGTCTAAATGTGATCTCCGTCAGTTTTTATAGATAAGGACATTGCATTGATCCACAATTTTGTATGCATTTCAGATCTAAAGCTGCAGAGGCAGATATAACACATTTTTCTTTTTTCTCTTTCCAGTCAAAGTAGCTCTTTGCATCATTTGCAGAGAACGTTGCTATGTTTGGAAAGTTATTTTTGTAATAGCTATCTCACGAAAGCTGTGTGATACAGAAAAGACTGCTAATTTTCATATTGAAATCTTAAGAGGCAAAGTTTATTTAAATGCATGTTTTTATTTGATTAGTGATTTAAAGCCATATGTTACTGCCTTCAAGTTCTATGCAAATAGACTGCTCAAGTTTCTTAGTATTTTCATATTTGAGGATATCAATACAAGTAAGGTTCATTCAATGTTTAATGAGCCTTAATTATTTTTTGAATATTTGTTTAAATTTTGAGCAAAATATGTAAATATCTTTTGAAAGGATAATAGCTCATGATGTAAATATAATTGTAGTATTTAATGAACAAAATATTATTTTCAAAGCACTTTTGACGTTTGTATGATGTGTGAATAATGTGAGTAAACTAGAACCACATTTGAAATAAGTGCCAATACAAGTCCATGTCTTTTGCACTGTCTGTGTACACGTTTATGTATCAGTATATTTTATAAAATTTTTGCATGTTAGGTATGTATTTCATAAATTATACTTAATATTTAAAATTAATATTCAACTTGCACTAGCAATGAGCATTTATTTTTATATATCGAAGGAAGTAATAAAATTTTTGTAAGGAGAAATTTATTATCAGATGATTCATTTTGTAACAAAATCATTACCCTTCTCTATCAAATGTATTTACCCACCGTAAAAAGCATGTTTTTGCTGCAAGTGCAGTAATACGTAAATGATGACCCACTATTTATTCACCTGCCTTGCGTAAAATATGCTTATCTTTAGTTGCTTGGCATTTGATAATCTAAAATGTGTGGGTAAAATTTAAATAAATGATTTTTAGAGTGAAAGAATATCTGTTTTATAATTTTTCTATACCTTACCTACTGATTCTGTTTTATATTTTTAGTTATTTATTGATAAGTTTTAGTTTGATTGTGTGCTAACAAAGGATTAAGAACAAACAAATCTTTCTGGAAGTGCAGTTTTGACATAAATCAAGTTGCACTAGCTATTTCATTCATTGTATATAAGTTGAAGCTGTAATGTGTTGTTTGTGAATACAGAAAATTTCTTCATAATGTTGGTATTTTTGAATTTGCCTATTTGGTACTAACACATAAAATTAATGCTAGACATTTTTCAAAGTGGAATGTTAACTGTTTTCTCTGTTAACAGGGAAAGCGAATCTGTTTTAAGATTTTTTTTTAATATCACTTTGTAATACTAGTATAAGATTTACTTAAAACAATGAAAACCACATGAATCTCTTATGCAATTATATGGTTTTTTAACTTTTGTATATTTACAACTCTTGTAGATTTTTTAATAAAGTAGTAAATAGGCTGATTTCATTCTCTTTGTTATCCATGACTAAACATACTTTTTTAAAAAGGTATTTATGCCATAACGTGCATATTTTTTAATATGTATACAGTTTGTTACTAAATTATAGAACTCAAATATTCAGGGACTACATGTGTAGTTTATCTAATGTGGTTTTTTGCTTAGGTTATAGAATTATTCCTGTGCACTGAGAAAGTTATGTTAAGTGATTCCTTTGGCAGTTGCAGCTATTTTGTGCTACATTCTTGTCGTTGGTGATGTGTGGGCATTAAATTCAGTTATATTTGGGTATATTTAAAATCTTAAAAAATATTGAAGCAGTTTTTTCATTGCTGTAACAAAAATCTGTGTTTCCAGCAGTTCCAAAGATGATGCAAGAGGCGATGACAATCACAAGTTGCTGCAGTTGTGTCAGTCAATAAATGATACAAAATGTAGCTACCAGATTATTAGTCTCTTGTCACAATTTTGGTTTAATAACTCATGAATGTTGTCATACAAAAATGCTCCTGCCAGGCATGTTCCTTATAATTTTGAACTTCTCATTCATGCTGCCATTAGAGACACAAATTAAGTGTTATAGTTTGGTATAGAAGAGTTAGAAAATGAACATAGCATGAATTGAATGATATACAAGGGGAATTCCAGAAATGCTTCAAAAATCCTCTAAAAGTCAGCTGTGAAAAGGTCTTACTTTAAAGGTGAAAGTGTTCCGGCATTTAAATTTGAAAACATACTGACCCAATACCTGAAATTTTGAATTTCAAGTTTGTTGGAGCAATATACTTGTAAATTTTAGCATTACAAAAAATCTAAGGATGGTTTGAGTTATTGTCTGATATCTGAAGAACTTTTAAAATGTCAGATTTCAATACTTTGCCAATTCTAAAGACATAATTTACATTAAAACTAGCAGGCAAGCTAAAGCAAAATGTATGTTTTGCTTTAACTGTACACATGAAAAGAAAACATATAAAAACATTTCTATAGGAATGAAATTGGTTCATTCTTTCCAAGTAACAAGCAATTCCAAAATAATTTTTTGTTGCCAAACCAGGAAACTAAAACTTTTGACATTTCAGGTTAATATGTATTTATATGACATGATTTAAATTTAATTCTAATAAAAAAACTTTTTTTCAATATCAATAAAAGAATTAATGTTGCAATAATGTATTGCATCAATTATCCTAACCTGAAATAAAAAAAGTTGCATTTTCAACATACAATGATGTTTTATGCAATTATGTGCTTTATTCAATGTCAGAATATGACTTTACTTATAATATTTGACAATGCTATTTTTATTTAATATTTTGTAAAATTTACAAATTTTTGACTAAGAATCTTTAGAATTTGAAAGCGAGCATGGCAACAATTTTCAAAATACAGCAGATTTTTATCTTAGTGCACGAGAATTAATGTTTTCAGCATTTTTAATTAATATTTTGGTTGATTAAATTCATACAAAGATGAAAATAGTCGAAATAACTTCCCACAAATTTTTGGAATCTGGAATAATTATTTAATGCTTGGCAATGATTTGAAAGAGAGCACTGGCAACACTTTTCAAAATAAAGCAGATTTTTATCTCCAGCGTGCAAGACTGTTGCCACTCAAAAAAATTAGGATGAAAATCAGTGTTTTCAGAGTTTTAAATTAATATCTTGGTTGATTAAAGTCATACAAAATAGAGAATGGTCGAAATGGCTTCCCACGAATTTTTAGAATCCAGTCATACCTGTCCTTAAACTCACCTCCCCACCGTTCCAGAGGAGATAATGCTGCAAACAGACAGGACGTGCACAGGTTTTTAATAGTACAGATGATACTGAATAAACACCTAACGCTGGCAGTAACTTTGATGATATTTAGTCTCTTGTCTATTTAGTCTTGTGTGTGAAGATTTTATGAGCATATGAGCACAGAGTAAGTGTCAGTATCAGTGAAGGAATTTAAAAAAACAAAACAAAAACAAAAAAAAAACTATGCATTATTTCAAATTCCTTTAGCAAAAATGAGCCATTTTTAAATGTATTTAACTGCTTTTTCCCTCCCTTCTCCTGTTTTATTGATGGCCAACATTGCCTTTTAGTCACAGGAAACATAGTATAAATTTAGATATATAGAACAGTTTTATTTCGAAGAAACTTGTTGACTAAAGAGTTACATGATAAATATGAATATTTACCTGGATGTTATTTAACAAGAATGTTTAAATGAGAGAAAATTATGATGCATACTTAAGTGCCTATTAGTTCACAGGTCTTGACAGGCTAGTGTCCCAGTTAACAAGTTTTCATTCTGAATAAAAATAGTGATTTAATGGACTTTCAGTGAGACCATATATATACACTATTCATTACCTAGTAGATAATGTACTTGAGATTCCATGCAAGAGTATATGAATACTTTTATACGTAAGTATTCATATACTCTTGAAGCTATTTACTGATAAAAAGATATGCCAGTTTATCTGGCACACAAGTTTAAAATAACCAGTTTTGAAAAAATAATTTGAAGTTCTCCATAAAAAATAAGCAACAAGTAATGCAAATTCTATTAAAACATATATATAAAAATTTATTGAATATATATACATATACACATTTATGTAGGTATTGAAGAACATTATGTATCATCCATATTTTCTTCTTCTTCTGGGTACTGAAAAAAAAAAAGTTAAATTTTAAGAGAAACAGACTCGTATAATTTATAAACTGATGCCAATTGTCTTTACATGCACAGATAGAATGCTTGGGGAAGGGGAACTGAAATTCGGAACACAAGGGCATATAAATACAATTATATTACAAGAAAAGTTTGAAATAATATGTACCTGTAAAATTTTTGAAATGCAAATGCAAACTTTTGACATTAATAAGAAATGTAACCCACTCTAATTTGGGCAGACAATGCAATTCTATGCTCCTAATGAGGTTTTAATTTGATTTTGAGCAAGCTAGTTCTATTCTTCCACCAGTATAGTCTTAGTCTGGGCATTGAAATCCCTAAAGTTTTGCTACACAAAATTCTTCCAGGAATACTCCATAAGGCATCTGCAGGATTCAAATCAATAGAATTGGCTGACCATTATTTGCCTGATGCCTTCAGTGTTATAAAAATTCAATGAGGATTGCTAAAGGTGGACGTTAAAAAAAAAAAAAAAAAAAAAAAAAAAAATCTTCTATATTTGGTTCATTTTTGCACTGGCAAGAAACAAACGGGTACCAATCTGTGCATATGTAAGAACCAACAAGACTGAACGATCTGGCTGGTTTTTGTATTTCCATTATGTTAGTATAGCTGTTTTTCATTGTAAAATAATTAATATTTACTATTTTTAACTTTCCATTAATGAAAAATGAAGCTACAATTGATGTCTGAGGCATTATTAGCAGCAAATACTAAATTATGGCCAAACAGATTCTGTAAGAAATGAGTTTTCTGGAACATTTTTTTTAAAAACATTTCTAAAAAATATTAAATAAAGGAATAAATAGAATTTTAAGGCATGCTTATGTATATTATTTAAAATAAATTAGTTATATAATACTAAATACAATAATTAATGTGTAATATAATAAATTCCTTTTATATATATATATATATATTAAATAACTTATGTTCAGATATTGCTACGAAGGTTGCTCTTTATATTTCTGGCCTTGGCAACAGTAAGTGTTGCTAGGCGACTGCAAATGATTACATTCGAAAGTGTGATATTTTTAACCATAACCTCTTCAGAACATTTTGCCATTTTAGGGTGATTTGTGTTGTTTACAGTAAATTGAAAAATTCATCTCGGGCAAAAAATGGAATTGACTTGTGAACATTTTCGTGCAATTATTTTTCATAAATATTGATGTGGATTATCAAGACTAGAGTGCTTTGATGACCTTAATTTTTATGCAGTGTTAAAGCACCATCCTACAGGACTCTTAAAAACTGGTATAATGAATTCAATCGTGGTCAATGTTCAACAAAATCATTTGTGCGAGAAAGTATCAATGCTGTGCGTGAACTGATAAAGCAAGATCGTCATGTGACATAACATATGATTGAGGCATTTTTTGACATTAGTATGACAAGCATCGATAAGATATTACATGAACATTTGACCATAAAAAAGATTTGTTCACGTTGGATCCCACATAATCTGATACACTCAAAAGAAGGCTTGTCTCGATTGGTGCAAGGAAATGTTGGAAAAATAAGTTCAAGGTGCATCAAAGGCAGTGTATAACATCTAAACAGGTTACGAATCATAGATCTATGCATATGAGCCATAAAAAAAAAAAAAAAGCACTTGACTGTAAGGATCTTTGAAGACAAGCCAAATCCAACAAAAGTTGTTCGCAGAAGAACCACATTGAAGTAAATGGTTGCCTGTTCCTTCGGAATTACCGGTCATGTGGCATTAGAGCAATGCAGGATGGTCAATTCTGAATGGTACATGACCATTTGTTTCCAGAAGCCATCTGAGGAATTTGAAAAAAGCAGAAGAAGAGGTGAATCATTCTTCATCATGACAATGCGAGGTCTTACATCGGTGCCAACAAAGGAATTTTTGCAGAGACAAAACATCAAATTGATGGGTCATCTACTGTACAGCCCTGATTTGGCACCCAGTGACTTTTATTTATTCTCGCACATGAAAAATAAATTATGTGGTCGGCGATTTGTGACACCCAAAGAAGCGGTTCATGCATTTAAAACACATGTTTTAGAGTTACCTCAATCGGAGTGGAAAAAATGCTTTGTAAATTGGTTCAAACTCATGCAAAGATGTATTGATCTTCATGTAGAATATTTTGAAAAACAGTAAAACCAGTTCCAATCATAAACATTTGTTTTTTCAGTATTAAGCCAGAAATATAAATAGCAACCCTCATACTACAGTCAATTTTGTTTTTGCGCACACTTAACATTTGGCAACAGATTGCACTTTCTTAAGCTGCAACTGTGCTAGTGCTGTTTTCTTTTAACGAAGCCACTAAAAAAGACAAGTACCAAACATTGGCTGAATCTTTGTAAAAAGTTTGACTACTGTTAATTAAGACAATTCTGATCAAATAAAATTTAAAAATAAAAATTATGCTGAGAATCATGAACGGTAAGGAAATAAAATTTGCAAAATTTTAATTTCATTTATTAAATTAATTACATTTATTGCCGAGAAACATTTTCCTTGCGAAAGGCTAAAAATTAGAAACAAAAAATTTGATGAAAGATGAAAATTGAGAAGATATGGCAGCTCTGTCATTGCATAAAATATCTGTAATAAATTTTTAAACAGGAAAGAAGAAAATCAATTATCTATCTGAAATATTCATTACCTTAATTTTAACATCAAGCTCTTCCCCATATTGTATTGCATTATCAATAGTAAGCAAGATTTCTCCTACACTTTCGTGACTTTTGATATTCAGTGGAAGAAATCGTACCAAACTGAAGTTTTCAATCTAATCAACAGAAATATTAATTAATATTTTGATAAAAGAAAATAAGATTAAACCAATAACAAAGGAATTATAAAGACATTACGCATTTGTTTTAATATTTTTTTAACAGTGAACCATGGTTTACGAACTTAATTCATTTCTGAGTAAATTTCATTGCCAAAAATATTGCAACCAATACAATTTTTTCCATAGGAATTAATGTTGAATGAATTTCCTGATAACTAATGATTGCTTGGAAAAGAATAATTTGAATGTAAGTTCATAGTTCACAATGCAAAAATAACATAATTCATTAAATCTAAAATATAAATAACATGTAACCTTTACATATAACACCTATTTTTTCCATATTTTGATTCCATTACTCAAATTATGCCTAAATATTTATTTTTGTAAATTTTGGTGCAGAATTTATGGAGAAATTAAAAAATTTATCTTGGCGCGTTTTTTTTCTAGTTTGCCCCAAGAGTAATTCACTTGGTGAACTTCTTAATTTATAGCAACCTCTTTTCCTTTATTCTTTTAATTATAGACAAGAGGAAAAAAGTCATTGTTAATTACTTTCAAATAATTTTAACAAAGTACGTAAACCATATTTGGCGATATTATCACTTATAACATATGCTAAATTTCAAAAGGTGCCAATATGTAAATTCACGTATATCTTCGAAAATTTTGAATAAAAAACTCCAATTTCTGGCAGGTGTGCCTAGAAATACATCTACTTTAAGATGATGGTAAAACTTTTATAGATTTTAACTCAAAATGTTTTTCGAAAAATTTATAAAAATTATTTAAAAATAAATCATAAAAAATGGACGAATTTTATTTGGAATGAACCTAAATTCTGAAATGTGACAGGAAGAATCGACTAAGTTTAATAATAAAAAAAAAAGAGATTTTAACAAATCATATGCCAAATATATTGAAATATACCAAATTCAAATGGAGGAGCTAATGTTTTAAAAACTACTTGTGCGATTTTTACAAAACTTAGGAGTTTTACATAATTTGAGTTGTAGAATCGAAATATGGAAAAAAACTGGATGCCATTTAAAAAAAAAACTGATTTTGTGTTCAAATACCTATATTAGAACAATGCTATAAATCTAATGCATATCCTAAGTCGCGCTTTTGAGACATGAAACACGCAAGTTGAATTTCGTCAATCAGCCGAGTGGAATGGAAGATATAGAAATGTCCCATTTCTTTCCCCACAGTGTACATAATTTTAGTGAAATTATATGTAAAATTGTAGTGTATATCTTGTATAATATGAAGTGCCTTAGATATGAGAAGCTTTACTGGAAGAATAAGATTATAAGTCCAGTTCATTTAACAATGATGAAAATGGCTATCTCGTGAAACTGGAAAGATAATGTCAAGCTGGCGATGGTTTTCGCGAAACTTTGGCCTCATCCCTATATGTAATTATAACCATATATACCTTCCAGAAATTTCAAGAAATGAAAGGCACTGGAAATTTCTTGGCAGCGTGGTTAACTTTATAACCAGAGAGAGTAGCTTTAGTTCTCAGCTTTTAGTTCAGAGTTGTCTTCAGAGTATTGAGAGATCTCCATGGAAGCTTCGCTCTTTTGATATGCTTTGCATTGTTTCGTGTATAAAGTTCTTAATAGTTTAAAGTGGTAACTACTGATTGCTCTTTGTCATACTGAGAAGAGCTGTATGAGTGCTTTAATGGAAAGTTCCAGCACTACAAAGTGTTTCTTTTGAAAAATTAATTTTATCAAGCCATCATCATTTCCGAGTGCATTCAATAAATTACAAAGCTATATGCACGCAACAATTTTTGCTGTCAGAAGTGGGGTTGAATGCCAGTGACAAGAGCAATGGAAGAACAATTAAGACAGCTCATGACTGCCTTTGCTGCATTCCAAGAAAAGATGGAAGCTGGCCAAGCATCCTTTAAGAAAGACATAAAAGTGGGTCAACAACCTGTTAAAGAGATGATAGCAACTGGAGAATCCATTAAAGAAGAGATGAAAGCTGTTCAAGAAATCATGGAAGGGGCTGTGAACTCTGTCACAGAAGAGATGAAAGTGGGCCAAGAAAAGACTGAAACAAAAAAAAAGAGAAATTACTTTCATAATAGAGAGCAAATTTGAATGGTCAGCTATGGAAGACAGAATTGGCACAGTTGGAGAAACTGAAAAAATTGCGGACAGGGTTTCTGCTGCTATTGCCAAAGAAGCTGACACCTTAAAGAAATGCATAGTGACAGCAGGAAACAATTCTGATGGATTAAATTTTTACCAGTGCCTTCTTATTCCTCTTTGAAGTTATCCACTTATGATGGTAAGACCTCCTGGTAAGTTTATACGACTCAATTTGCTATAGTGACAGAAGCGAATGGATGGGATTCCCAAGCTAAGACCTGTCACCTTGTCACCTACCTGTGGGTTGTATTGGTTCTCTTTTGTATTGTACTGTCACCAGACGTAGAAGACTGAGACCAATACAACACGAGAGCTATTGGACATCAATATGATAAAACTGAGAAGGTATAGTTAAGGAATCCAATTGGATAGAAAGAACCTTCTGATATATATATCTGATAAATATACATTTGAGTGACTGTGTTCCCATTTAAAAAATCCAGAAAAATGTTGTGCAGTAAAAATCCGACATAATTTCAAATAATTCTGAAATGTGCATTTACATATATTTTCAAACTATTTCACTAGTAAAGCAAAGAATACAATTTTGTTAAATTTATCACGAATTAATTTATGGTTCACAATATTAATTCTTTCAGTTGCCATCTATTTGGTTTCTCGACAATTTTAAAAATAATTAATACTTTGGACTTACTTTATTTTTTGGGGGAATGTGAGGGTTTCTTTTTGGGAACTGATGTGTTAATATTTTTCTTTGCTTACAATTAAAATTCAGTATAATCAGCAAAACATTTTAATGTAGACTATGGCTTTTAACTAAATATTAAATCAGAACTTGTAAAATACATATCAACAGCTTTTGGAGATGAGGAACTTCTAGAAAGAACAGAATGGGTTCATGGAATGTAAAGAATTATGTAGTAAGTTATTCTTAAAACTTTTACCAATAGTCATTAAAAGGGCTTTCTGATCCAGAAGTTTCATATGTAGTTTTGTGTGATGAGAATAAATTTCAGTCTCTGCAGCATCTAAGTTTCTGACTTAATGTCACATATAATTAAATGAATATTCACCAATGGTTCACAGAAGCAAGCTAAAACAGATTTATTAAGTCTTGCAAGTATTAGATAGTATTTTATCCTGAGTATTTCAGCCTAAAAATTTATATCAGTGTTTTCTGTTTCTGCATAAGATAAACACTGAAAATAACGTTTTTAATTTAAGATGAACTTGGTTTACTCAGACAAGAAGTTCAACAACTCACTGAATTTTACATAGTCTAAAAGATGTTTTTGTAAAAGTTTAAATCTATGTAAACATTAAATGATACATTTCTTCTGAAACAAATTAGCTCTGTGCCTAAAATAAATGAATAACTGCACTTTAGCGGTAAAATTATGCTGTAATTAAATTACATTATATACATTAACCTTCTAAAATATTACAAAAATGAAAAGGTTAAGAACAAATAAAAATAAAATGAAAATTTTAGCAAAAGTGAAGTAGTCTAGGTCAAAATATTAGAAAAGTTAGGTAAAACTAATTTTGTGCTCAGTGGGGCATGAACAAAAATAATGTAATTGCCCATTCTAATTAATTACAACAACTTATCTTTAGAATTCCCAACAGAGTGTGAAGTGTTGCCACACATTTTTTTTTAATATTCACTATATTTTCTTTAAAATAATAGATCACAATAATATTTGGTACAGGATTGACACTCAAACAGAAGAATGAAACTTCCTGACTTTTCCAGGTTTCCCAGGTGTATTTCAAGAAAATTCCAGGCTATCCGCATAGTGCGCATTGGCTGTGATGAAGGTAAATTAATTATGGTACCACTTGAAAACACAAAAAATTGCCAATTACATATGACTTTATATATATAT
>KK117278.1:112659-142164 GCA_000611955.2 Stegodyphus mimosarum
TGATGTTACAGAATGCTGAGATGCTGATCCACACTGAATAAGAAATTTGGCAGTCGAGGCAAAGTAAATCTTCATTTTATTTTCAGTAAACATATTGCGGCCACAAAAAACTTGGCACATTATTTGTGCCTATTTCAAGAGGTTTACATTTTTGATAACTTTGCTGAAAGAAGAAAGCAGCAGACAGCAATCCGGCTAGGCTGAAGAATAGCGAGCAAGTGCCTTAAGTTCAGGATGAAATCTTAATTTAGACTGAGTTAGTTTTGGTTCTCAATGCATTTTGATTGGATAATTAATACTTCTGTAAAATTATTATTGGCTGCTTTAGTTCCATTTACATCACAAGAATTATGTAAGAGCCATATGACATGAATTAATCTAGAAATGACTTAGTGCAGAGAGAGGTTACTATTTTTAAAATTGAGAAGAGAAATTTATGTTGCTAATTTAATCTCTTACATATTCTTTATTTTTCTTTCATACTTCATTTTCTTTCATACTTCACCAAACTAATATCTATAATCTAAAAGACTGATTATATACACATATATCATAATTATTTAATAAATAAACTCAGCGATTTAAAAAAAATGTATTGCTACCACCTGAATTAAAATATTTTTACCTTCCAAGCAGCAGTGCATTGCTGTTCAGCAAAAGGTAAGATATTTGATTTTTTTTTCAAATTCATCCTCTTATTAATTAACAAAACTAAGCGATTAAAAAGCAATAAATGCAGATTCAAGGCCATTATTATTAATTACTAACTGGGCCCACGAAATTACAGAAGCTTTATCAGCTATAGGTGGACGAAGTTGCAATAGCCGGAAGCTAGATTCATCATCTATATCAATAAAGAAGAATGTCTGTGCGTGCGTGTAATTCGTACAAATATAGCTTCATTTTTATCTTTATGAAATTCTACGCACTTGAACTTCAAAGCAAGAGAAAAGCCAGTGTCTGCATAACATATTAAAAAAAAAAAAATCACACAGGGTCCACACTCACGGCATTTATATTGGGCTGTTATGCTCCTATTATCAGTGAAAGTCATAGATGCTAAGCAAGGATATTATAAATATATATTAATATTTCCACAGTTTAATTTTGAAATCATGTTATTCATCTTAGGCTGAAAGTGGCATTGTTGCATTTCCATTATCAGATCTTACTAAAACCATAGGTGGTGCCTTACTCTTTAGAATACTGCAACTTTTAATGCAGAATTTATAAGTTCGCTCTATCAGGTTTTTGTGAATATTTCAAAATGGTGAAGAAATCAGCGAAGGTGGATGGTTCTTTTCTGAAAAAAGACAAATCTAATAACAAAGGAAGTAACAGTTCTTAATAAAACTGTTATATGGCACTGTGTTAGTTTCACACTGTTCTACAGTTTTATTTGAGCTTGACAAAATTTGGCACAATTCAGCTTGAACCCAAATAAGAGGAAAATCATCATCTACCTAAGATTTTGAAAAATCTATCCCAATCCCCATAAATTAAGCTTCTTCACTCTGCATAAGACTTGGGCAACACGAGTACTTCAGTTAGCACTCTATATTATAAAAGTATACTGGATTCAAATTATTTTCCAAAAATTAGTGAACTTGGATTATTATATTTGACAACTGGGATTTAACTGAGACAACAACCAATACAAGTATTTAAAAAGATAGAATAATAATTATTATTTTTTTCGGAGGGGGGGTCTCAAATATGTACTTAGCGTAATGCAAATAAGCAAACTTCAAAGATGCATTTACTATAATTTAAGTGGGGTAATTTTACTTTTTGCTTATTGTATTTTATTTCAACAAAGATTATAGTCGACGAATTTAAATATTTTTACATACATAAAACATGTAGCAATATTTCTTTTTTTTTTTTAGAAATAAGCTCAAGAGTTTTCTTAAAAAAAAAAAAAAAAAAAAAAAAAAAAAAAAAAAAAAAAAAAAAAAAAAAAAAAAAGAGAGAGAGAGAAAGAGATTCCCCCCCCTCCTGGGGGGCACTAAGAATCCTAAAATATAAAGAAAAAAAAATTTTAATCTTTGGATTTCTCATGAGAAAATTGTTGATCATTCCCATGAACATATACAATTCAAGCTATACTCGGCAAAAATTTACTACATTTCTCAAACTATTTTATTTGTTTATTAATTTTTTTAAATTATTGTTCTTAAAATTTAGTACTTATATATTACCCCTTTGAGTATGAAACAGCTGCCAAACAAGCACCACAATTTAACACTAATTATGGATAAGTGTGATGTAACAACACATTCATAACATCTGTACTTTTATTTGATGAAATTTGATGAGTCACCTTTTGTTTTTATGAACAAGGATATCAATTAATTATTCTTGCTGTACCTTGTACCTTTTTGGGAGGGGAGATTAAATTTGGGATCTGCCTTCTACAGAACAGCAAGCTGAGGATTATTTCTAAGTTATAAGATCCTACCTTCAAAAAAAGTATCCATTACTGGACACAATGTGGCAGACAAAATAGTAATTAAATTGGAAAGAATTATCTTGCACTTTTTGTTTTTATGCTTCTAAAGGCATCAAATTGTGCTACAAATGGGTCAAAGTTATGGGATCCTACCATCTAAAAAAGTGTGTATTTAATGGGCACAGTATGGTTAACTGAGTATAGCCAACAAAATAGTATTATACTGAAACAACTACCTGCCAAGAAGTTCGTATTCGTACAAAATAAAAGAATTGAAATCTACTTTTTTATATGCTTAGTGTATTTTTTATGAAGGATGGATCCTTGCAATCTGGAACCAAGACTACATTAAGTATGCTGCTACATATCTAATACTGCACAGAATGTCTTCAGCTTCAAAAGCAATTTTAGAACACAAAAAATATAACACTGGGCGGGGGAGGGAACCTGAAAGAGTTCAGATTTTAATAATTACCCCAAAAGGCTCTTTTAAAGTTTAATATGGTTTATCAATAGAGATGGCTCAGGTGGAACAGCTAAACATTTTACAGGATATGTTTAGTAAAACGTATCCTAGATAATCCCTAATATTTTTATAAACATTTTATAGATGAATATACATTTAGAGTAGCATGGGAATGTTCTTTGTCTTTTGTGTATTTGAAAAGTGAAAAATATACGCCATTTTATAAAAAATGTTGAATGTTCTGAGTTAGATCTATCATAAATTTAATGCACTTTTATTCCAATTGAATGAATTTTAAAGTAATATATATAGTCTTAAGGAGTACATTTACTGCTTCAAAATCCCTTAATTTGTTCATTTATAACAGACAGATTCAACTGAAAGATAAATACCTTACATTTTGATGAACAGACTTTATTGGAAAATGAAACACTGCATTTACAGGAGACAGCATTTAAAGTTAATCAAAGCAGAATTGTGTTTTGAGACTAATAGCTCTTTCGGGTTAATAATATTTTCATAATTTTCTATACTTATTACAATTTATTACATAATGTGCAATTACAAATTAATACACTTTATACCTTAGTTATCTTTCTCCTGCAAATCTGAAATGAATTAGTTTGGTTAGAATTTGAACATAACACTGGTTATAATAAATTAAAGAAAAATCACAAAAATAGTGCTAACTCCCTCAAAAATAAGCCAAACCGTGTAAAATTTAAATATGTTGCCAAATAAGAGTAGTTGAGCAAAACTGCAATATGCAAATTAGTGGCGTTGCACTCAGAATAAGACATCTGCGAGGAGCATAAAAGTCCATGTTTGAGAGCAAGTCCACATATTTTATTGCGATAGTGACATCAGAAATCTGAGATACCAATTCGTAACAATGACCTCCAGGCATCATTTGCCTGCAGAACTACGATGGAGAGCCATTGGGAGACTAGAGGCAGGACAAGGTCAAACAGAAGTGGCCACATGGCTAAATGTCAGTCCTTCTGTGGTTCATAGACTTTGGAGGCAATTTTAAACCACAGATTCGGCATTTAGGAGGTTCAGCCAAGGACAGCCAACTGCTATGACAAGCGCCGACAACTGATATTTGACATTACGTGCACACAGGAATAGAATCGCTATTCCGACTCTTCTTAGATCCTCCTTTGCTGCAGCCACCAGAAGGTTGATGTCAACGTCAACTGTGCGTAGAGGGCTTGATGAAGGTGGTCTGTATGCGAGGTGACCAGCCATTTGCATGTCGCTCACATCATGCCATAGGAGGGACCGTTTGCAGTGGGCACGACAACATGCCCACTGGACGCTCGATCAATGGAGGGCTGTTCTCTTTATGGATGAGTCCAGGTTTAGTCTAGAAAGCGTAGGCGTTATTTGATATGGAGAGAACCTGGAACCCGTTATCATCCATCAAATATCAGTGAAAGATATGCATACGGAACAGGCAGTGTGTGTGTGTGTTTGGGGTGGCATCTCTTTGGGTGGATGCACAAACCTCCATGTCTTTCCAAGGGGCACCGTGAATGCTCAGGTTTATAGAGATGACATCCTTGATGCTTATATGCACCCATATGTCAGAGCAATAGGTGACGCTTTCCTGTTACAGGACAACAACACAGGGCTCGCATCGGGATGATTATCTTCAACAGGAAATAATTATATGCATGTAGTGGCCAGCTCGATCCCTGGACTTGAATTCTATCGAGCATATTTGGGATGCTTTAGGGAAATGTCTAGCTGCTCTCAATCTGACCCCTCAGACCCTTGCAACTGCTTTGCAAGAGCAATGGCTCTCACTTCCTATGGAACTGATAGACCACATAACTGAAAGCATCACACATCGCTGTATTGCTTCTAGAGGCGATCACATTCCATATTGATGGTACTTTTCCTACAGCAAACTGAAACCTTTGATTTGTTCATTTTATACTTGTGCTAGTTTATATACTACCATAATTGTCTGGTAATTTCTTTTTATATTATTTGAAAGTTTCATAAAATTCTACATGTAACTTTTTCAGTAATCGTGATTTTTCCTTAATTTATGATAACCAGTGTATTATAGATTAAAATACGTTTAATTTGTAATACATTAAACTGATCATTTTTGTGAATAGTTGACTTGAACACTGTGGAAACATTTGGGTTGTACCCTTTTTGCAATTAATTTTTATTTTTTTAATATGTATCTAATTGATATAAATTAAGATGCATTTAATTTAACTTATAAAATATCGAACATTTGTAGTTTTCTGCATTTAATTTAAAACATATCAAACATTTTCAATTTTTTGTATTAATTTAAATATTTCTAATACCATATCTTACATATGAGCTGCAGAGTTATTTAAAGTTTTCATAGCTACAGAGTTATTTACATTTAAAGTTTCATTTAATTTTTTTTAATTAAATAAATTTGTTTTTAATTTTTTGAGAATTAAAACAGTAAATCTATACTATTGAAATCTGTGTGCATCTGTCTGTTTGTAACATCATATCCTCTGGAACTGTGGAGGGTTGAGTTCCGAAAGAGATACACCTGGATTCCAAAAATCTGTGGGAAGCCATTTCGACTATTCTCATCTTTGTTTGACTTTAATCAGCCGAGATATTATTTAAAAACTCTTAAAACGCTATTTTTCACACACATTTTTCTGAGTGGTAATAGACTTGTGCATTAGAGATAAAAATGCTTTATTTTGAGCATTATTATACTAGATTTTGACAGTGCACTGCTCACTTTCAAATTAGTTGAGTTTGTTAATAAACATTCTTTTAGTTTTACATAAATATGAAATAATAATAGTATTGCCAAACATTAAATTAAATTTATTATTATTACATAAGGTCATATTGTGAAACTAATGAAAACATGAGATTGCATGTGACGTTATTGTACGTAGAAAAGTTTTCATTAATTTTAGCATTTTAAATAAAGAGCTGCTGTTGCCAAATTTTTGTTTGAGGTTAGAATAACTCACATGATATGTTACTGCCACATAAATTCTTTTATTAATATTGAGAAAATGTTGTTATATTACATTAAATTTAAATTATGATGTCATACACATACCTGAAGTGATAGAAGTTTTTGTATCCTGTTTTGGCAACAAAAAGTTATTTACAAACTGGTTGTTGCTTAGAAAGAATGAACAGATTTCATTCCTTTTGACATGTTTTGATAAATTTCCTTTTCAGGTGTAAAGAGAACTTAAAAATTTTGCTTTGGCTGCAGCCTGCTTATCTGGTGGGATTGCCAACTAGTTTTTCTTTACTGAAGTTTACATATTACACTAGTTTTTTTTTTGATTTCGTTTTTAATACAATATAAAAAAATACATTAAAAATTCTTAATACCTAAATTACATAATTCATTTTATATCATACCTGGGCAATCAAACAAAATATAATCATCAACTTCTTCACCTACCTAAATTACATAAATAATTTTATATCATACCTGGGCAATCAAACAAAATATAATCATCAACTTCTTCACCCAGCTGTTCAGTTAGCCATTCTAAATTGTCAACAAGATATCTGAAATGAAGAAAATTATTATGTCGAAGAACTTTATAACACAGTTCAAAGATGCTATGAAATGCAATAATTCTCTAAAGATAACCAGTGTGTACATATATAGTTCAGATTTTTTCTTATTTCAGTACAATGCAGTTGACGGAAATGTTTCGATTTTTTCTTCCTTTTAACAATCTATCCAAGATAATAAATATCAACAATGTATTCAACCACACTTATAAAGAAGCTGACGCTTTTTCACTGCTAAATTTAAGAGGTGGCAGGTGCATTTCATAATTTGCAAATACGAATTTTCTTTTTTAAAGATGCCTGCAACATCAGTCTTCAAGCCTATAGTTATTGGTGCATTGTTGGCACTAAGTGCTAAGCAATCATCCTGAAGAATTTCATTTTCTTTCAAATTTTTAATAATTAGCTATACTATATGCTAAAACCTCTCGAATCTCTTTCTAAAGTGAGGGAACAGAAAGTAAACTACATTCAATTTCTGAAGCCTCTGGATTAAAAAGAAAAAAGAAACAACAATCAGATACAGTTTTGCATCAGTATTATTGCTTCCATCCATAGACAGGCAGAATGAAATCATTTTAATGCAATCAACAACTGAAGATTTATTTTTCATACTGATATCTTCTACAATTGCAGCTGTTTCTGTCCTTGCTAAGTATTTCTTAATGATTTTACATCCGGGAAACATATTTTTTTTTTAAAAGCTGCAGGATGATTCAATTGACTCAGTGGTAGGTTGTGCTCCAATAAAAAGGCAGAGAACAGGCATTCTGCATTTATAACTTCTTGGTCTTCTGTTTCCACAGAATTTTTTTTCCCCCTCAATACAACTTGTGTTGTCCTTGTGCATGCACATGTTTAATCCTCTGAGCGTTACAGGTTTAGCCATGAAATTTTAGACTTCCTTAAAATGTCATAAACAATTGGTACTTTCTTGATAATAATTAAAAAATGACTCTTTCACTTTGTACTTTGATTCCTTTCTTCCAATATACATCCAACCCGAAATTGGATACATTAAAAGCTGGCAGAAATTTTCATGTGTAAATGACTACAAAAGCCACCATTCTAAATGGAATTTTCCATCCGTAATGCTGAGAGGGTAAAAAACATCAGCCCTTTCACCCTGCAAAATCAAAAAATCGCAATCACAAATGATACATAGCAATATTACATTTCCTTGACGAAATAATAGAAGGAAACTCATCTGTGTATGATTTTTGGAAAGTACATGAGTATTTTACATTTTTTTGCAGACATAACTAAGACAAAAGATCGCAGTTTCTTGAACTGTTTCTGGGAAGTGCATGACAATTATGCTACCTGCTGGCGAGACGAACGAAATAAACAACCTCGATCTTGCTTTGTGCTCATTGGTTAATATATGGCAGATGACTGGCAGCAGAGCTTGATTTTCACTGGAGAACTGAAACACAATGTTTTTGGACTCTCATACACAAAACAGAAATGCTCCATATCTAACTCATGAAACACTGGTTTTTTTTATATGCATCTAGAGAAAAACAGGCACTTCCAGATGCTAAAAATCACTTTTTGGGTGCAAATAATGAAGTATTAAAGCAAGCTACATAAAAATCATGAGAAATTTTAAGTATAAGAGAAAATCAGAAGAAATATGTTGAAAATTGGGTTGGGGGTAGTATGATCGGAAATCGGGTGATTTCTGCCTAAATCGGGAGAGTTGGTAACTCTGAAAAAGTAATAATCAGAAGGACCAGTATCTGGTGAATACAATGGAAGGAGGGAAAACTTCTCGTTTGAGTGTTTTTGAGTAGGTCTTGACTGGGGCTGCAACATGTGGATAAGCGTTATCATGCACGAGGATAATTTTGTCTTGTCTGGAGTAGTAGTGAGCACATTCTTCTTTGAATGCTCAGCTAAGTCTCATCAGTTGTGTTCAGTAGACAGCCCCACTAATAGTTTTGTTCAGTCTGAGCAACTGATAATACACGACACTAAGTTGGTCCCACCATCCACTCAACATGATATTTTTCTATGAATATTCGGCTTGGCTGTCGATGTTCAAGCATGACCAGGTGGTCCCCACGATTTTTTCTTCTTGGGCTATCATAGAGGATCAATCTGTCATCACCAGTAACTATACAATGAAAAGAAAATTCATTTATGCCTGGCAAGCAGCATTTCATGTGTAAAAAATCGACGTTCAATGTTTCTCGGGCATCAGTTCACATGGAACCCAACTTCTTGCTTTTGAATCATTCCCAATGATTTTAAAAATGATGTGAAATTGCTTGTTGAGTTACTCCTAAATGTAAGTACAAGTTCTACTTGCATTTAGCATGAATTTTCATCCAATAATGCTTCCATTTCTGCGTCTTTGTACACTTTCATCCTTCTGCTATATTTTTGTCTTCGATGTCAAATTCACCATTCTTAAATTTTGAAATCACTCTCGACAAATTCTCTCACTTAAGGCAGCCTCAACATTTGCTTCTAAAGCAATCGATAAGCCTCAGCTGCAGATTTCTTCAAATTAAAGAAGGGAATCAAGAGTTCCCAGAAACAATGCTCACTGGGCTCAAAACTCGACCTTTTTGCATGAAAAAAATACCTGATGTTGATACAAAATTACTAATATTTCAAGGTTATGTTGTTAGCAGATGTCCAACCTTATGATATGATGTTTTATTTCAGACAATTTAAACCATAACTTAGTAGTGGCGTCATTTTTTGTCAAACAGCGGAGACTTATTCCTACTCCCACTACAATTTATTCTAAAATACAATCTTTAAAATGAAATTCGAAACTGTACTTATATTTCAAGTTTTCTTCACACCTGTAGCATTACTTGTTGTGAGAGGAATTTTTCTAAATGCAAATTGGTTAACAAGCACCAAAGACCTTAAATTGAGTAAAACTAAATACTGAACGGTCTAGAGAAGAGAGACGGGAGTAGTTATACGAATTTCATCAATGATTTTGCTAGCAGAAAAACAAGCAAAATAACACTTTAAAATTTTGAAATTAAAATTTTATTTAAAAAATTATCAGAGCTTTGATTTATTTCACTACATGCTATTTTGACATTTTATAGATTCGATTTTTTGGTGTACATTAAAAGGAACAGCTAATGAACTGCTCCCAACTCTAGTTATGTCACTGCAGCCGGACAAAAGCAAAGGCTTTATATGCACAACAGAGCTGTACACTGCGCAGAAAAAAGAAAAAAGGACAGTCCCGTTCTGTTGGGTCAATTGACAAAATTCAACTTGCGTTTTTCATGTCTCTAAAGAGCGACATAGGTTATATATTAGATTTATATATAGCATTATTCTAACATAAATATTTTGACACAAAATTGGGCTTTTTCTGAAATGACATGCCAGTTTTTTTCCATACTTCCATTCTACGACTCAAATTATTGCAAACTGCCAAGTTTTGTAAAAACCGCACGAGTAGTTTTAAAAATATTAGCTCTCAAAATTTTAGCTCCTCAATGTTAATTGAATTTGATATATATTTATTAATACATCTTTTTTTCCTTTAAACGTACTTGATTCCTTCTTTCAGAATTCGAAATTTAGGCTTAATCCAAATATAATTCACACATTTCTTCATGATTTATTTTCAAAATTTGTATTTTTAAATATATTTTACAAATTTTTTTAAAACATTTTTGTATTATAACCTATAAAATTTTTAACATCCTCTTAAAGTAGATGTATTTCTAGGCACACCTGCTTTTTTGCAGGTGTGCCTAGAAATAGAGGGGTAGAAATGAGGGTTTTTTTTATTCAAAATTTTCTAAGATATACATGAAATTACATAATAGCATGTTTTGAAATGCACCTTTTTTTTTAGTGATAATAACGTCAAATGTGGTTTACACACTTTGTTAAAATTATTTTAAAATATGAATGATTACTTTTTTCTGCTCATCTGCAATGAAAAAAAGGAAAGGAAAATTAGGTTGCTATAAATTAAGAAGTTTGCCAAGTAAATTATTCTTGGTGCAAATTGAAAAAAATACGCAAAGATAAATTTTTGAATTTCTCCATAAATTTAGCACCAAATTTCACAAAATTTAATATTTAGACATAATTTGGATTGTACAATCGAAATATGGAAAATAATCGGCATGCCATTTCAGAAAAAGCCTGAATTTGTGTCAGAATACCTATGTTGGAATAATGCTATATATAAATCTAATATATATCCTAAGTAGCGGTTTTGAGACATGAAAAATGGGATTTGAATTTCGTCAACTGGCCCAGTAGATGGTAATGGTAAAGGATTTCCTGGCGCAAAACCTTTAAGGTTATGTGCGCCAAAGAACATGTCAAAAGAAAACATTTCACAAACACAACATACAAACGAGAACAAATTTAAAACTTTATGGCACTTTTAAGATGAACGATGAGAGAAAATGATGAATTCTTATGAAACAGGAATAAAAAAACACAAAGTATGATACATTAAAATTCCCAGTAACAACATTAAAAAGAAGTCAAATTAAACAATAAAAAACCCGTCTCTTTTAGATAATCAAACAAATTGTCATTTACCTCTTTACCGATAATACGGTCAAGAGGCAAGTCACAGTAGCTAAAATACTTTAAACGAAGTTGGTTAAAACCAGGACATTCAATTAAAAAATGACACACAGACAAAATACTATTACAAGTTGAACAAAGAGGTTCACTCTCCACCTTCAAAAGGTAACTGTGCGTGACTTGTGAGCGACCAATTCTTAAACGAGTTAGCAAAACTTCTTCCCTACGGTTCCTAGTGGTCTCCCAGTTTTCTACTTTACTTTTTACATTCCTCAGCTTATTTAACAACAAACCATCCCAAAATAATTGCCATTTATTTAATATTTCCTGTTTGATGGCAGTTTTAATATCATTGTAAGGGACAAACTGGTTCAATAAAACAGTTGCAGACTTTGCTGTTTCGTCTGCCAGCTCATTCCCTTTTATGCCTACATGACCAGGTACCCAGCAGTAAAAGATCTCATATCCACACCTTTTTAATTTTCGGTGTAAACTTAAAATGTCAGCCAGCAAAGGATTTTGGTTATCAGTAAAATTCACTAATGATTTTAGGGCACTTAATGAGTCGGAATAAATTATGAATTCTTTCTGGGATTGTGTTGAGATAAAAGTTAGTGCAGAGTACAGAGCAGTCAATTCAGAGCTAAATATTGAGCAGGCATTATGTAATCATTTCCTGTTAGCTTGGTTTCGTACTGCGAACGATGCTCCTACACGATTAGCTAATTTTGACCCGTCTGTATATATGGGAACAAAAGCTCTGTATTCGTCCCTGTGTTCTAAAAACAATTGCCTGTATATTTTCTCATTTGTGTCTCTCTTTTCAAAGTGTTGAAATACGTCCAGAAGCTCAATTTGTGGGTGATCCCACGGTGGAATTTCTAGATGCTTTACTGGCTGGACCTTCACGTCTGATAGGCAATAACTTTCTAACAGTGATTCACATCTTTCAAAAAATGGGAGTAGGCAATAACTTTCTAACAGTGATTCACATTTTTCAAAAAATGGGAGAATGTTATGAGGACGTGCAGAAAATATAAGTTTATAATTCTCATCAAGCTTACAGATCTGGAGAGGATGATTAATTTGTGAATTAATAAAGAAATATACTGCTGCAGAGACAACTGTTCACGCATTAACTCAAGAGTTGGTTCGTAACAATCAACATACAGGCTTTGGATAGGAGATGTCCTGAAAGCTCTAGAACAAATTCTCAGAGCCTGATGATGAATAGGATTTAGTTTTAACAGAGTTGAAGGCCATGCGGATCCATAAACAACTGAGCCATAGTCTAATCTAGATTGAAGGAGCGCTCTATAAATACGAAGTAAAGAGCAACGCTCTGCCCCCCAGGAGGTATTCGCCAAGACTTTTAATAGATTTAGAGATTTTAAACACTTTTTCCGCAAATACTGGACATGAGGAAGGAAGGTAAGCTTTCGGTCAAATAGCACTCCTAGAAACTTTACTTCTGATGCAACTGGAATCTCTGATCCATGAAGATACAGCTCTGGCTCAGGATGAAGACCACGCTTTTTACAAATGTGCATACAAACAGTCTTTTCTTTTGAAAACACAAATCCTTGTTTTTCAGACCATTTCTGAATTTTGTTAATGGCAATCTGCAACTGTCTCTCAACATATCTCATATCTGCACCATAGCAATTTATATGGAGGTCATCAACGTACAATGATCCTGAAACCGTAGGGGGAAGTTCCTTTAAAACAGAATTTATTTTTAAACTAAACAAAGTCACACTTAAAACGCAGCCTTGAAGGACACCCTCTTCTTGTTCAAAGACATTTGACAAAACAGAGCCAATCCTCACTTGGAAAGTTCTGGATGAAAATTGGTAGGTTGCCACGCAAGCCACTAGCATGAAGATCCTGCAAAATACCATATCTCCATGTCTTATCGTAAGCCTTTTCGATGTCAAAGAAGACGGCAACAAGATGGTTTCATTTAATGGAGGCTTTACGAATAGATGTCTCCAACAGGAGCATATTATCTATGGTCGTTCTTCCTTTTCTGAAACCGCTCTGATAAGGGGAGTAGAACCCAGTAGAACAGGAGATATAGAACTGTCCCTCTTTTTTTATTATTTTTTTTCCAGCAGTGTACCTAGGCCAAAAGCTGTAATGTACCAAAATTTAACAGGTGAAGCATGCCTATTCTAGGGATTCTTTATATTTCATCAATCCCCTTTCAAAAGAATAGTTTTCTTCCTCAGTCCCTTACATTTTTCTCTAGTGCATACACTGATAAGACAAAACATTATAACCATCCCTACTTTTATCAATGAATTCGTCTGGATGATGTGGACGGCATGTGTTTAAGTGGGAATGGTATTTAACAGCTGCTGGAGAAGGTAAGGAATCATTCTTGCACTTGCTTCTACGAGTGATGGGAAAGACTGCTAATTTAAGTGAATTTGATAGAGGACAGATTGTAATGGCACAAAGACTCGGAACGCATACCTCTGAAACTGCACAAGTGGTATGTTGTTCACAATCTGACGTTGCTAGTATTTATGCAAAGTGGATACGTGATGTTTAAACCAGCAGTAGACAACAATGTGTTAGACATTCAGGTGTCACAGCAAAATTGGTACCAGGCAATGGATCAGTTGACAGCACAATACTATGCAGGTCCAAATGTTTTAAAACATACAGTTCAGCGGACACTGTTGGATATAAGTCTGCAGAGCAGACATCCCCACTCATGTGCCTCTCTTGACCAAGTGCCATTGTCAACTACACTAACAGTGGGTCCCGGAACACTGACAGTAGACCATGGATAAGTGGAAGATAGATGCCTGGCCAGATGAACCATGATTTCTCGTTCATCAAAGTTGATGGCCAAGTGAGCGTACACTGTCTACTAGGCAAACAGTTGCTCCCCCATATCGTAGGTCATACACAGGCTGGAGGTGGTGGTTTGGGGAACGTTCTCATAGGCGGCTCTGGAAGCTTAGTTATGGTAGAACAGACCATGAAAGCTGTGGACTATCTGCACATAAGTGCAGATCAGTTGCACCCTTAAGGGCCGTTCACACTTGATACACAACGATGCTATCGGAGCTAAGCGACGCGTGGAACGCCGCTCTAACTAACCTAGCTCGTTCACACTTACTGGGAACGTTTACTAGTGACAGCCAATAGGGAGGTAGAAGATCGCGCGCGCTTTCATTCGTAGGAGACAGTCTTCCGCCGTGAATCTTTGATTGATACACCAAAAACTAAGCGATTTTTTTTAAATGGTTCGACCGAAACGTCCGCTGAGCAGAAAACAACGAAAATGTATTTTGTTTCTGAGTTTTCTTCTTGGTCATTTAGTACACAAGTTTCAAATCATCAAAAATTAGTTAGAAAAATAGAAACATGTTTCATTATAATGTTTTATAGTTGTCATTTAATTATTATTATCAGTATTTTCATTCCAAATGATAAGGGAGTTTATAAAGTTGATGCGATTCATTTTATTATTTGAGGTAATAAACTAATTTAGAAGAAAGAAAAATATTAGATTAACACTTTTGTCTATGCTTTGTTTTCGCTACTTTTAATTCCATTGCTAATTTTATAATACAATTAGATATTTATATGAGATCATTGATATCAGTAATTTAATTCTCGGGATTCAAAATTTAAACACAAAAACAGTATTAAATGGAAAAGAAATTATTTACTATTTCCATGAAGACGATCTGAAATCATCATCCAAGAGTATTCTACGTGTATTTTTGTAGTCCTTAAATCGACTATCCCATATAACGGGATGTCACTGGATTTAAGCAATTAGACTATAATTTTCGCTCATATCTTACGAAGCAACAAAATACAAAAAATAAAGAAGCATCTTATCTGTTATACAGTGATAAATTAAAATTAAAAGTACCCTCCTCAGAAGATTTTTGCCGATATTTTCCCGATATTCAAAGATCCTAAAATTTTTAATTTACTTCAAAATATATCTACATTAACACAGGAAATTAAAGTAATGCAGAATATCCATAATGGCCTGGCCAAAAATTGCGCTTAGTGAGTAAAAAGCACCAGCGAGGATCGAACTTCCGATCAACACATCTACAGCTTGACCGCTTTACCCGCTCAGCTGACGCTTCTAACGTTGTTCTTGCGAATTGTACTACAAGTTATGGTGCTTTGAATGCAAGAATTAATTTTTGATGGGTATTCTGAGTTTCTTTAATTTCCTGTGCTAATGTAGATAGATTTTGAAGTAAATTAGAAGTTTTAGGATCTTTGAATATCAGGAAACTATCAGCAAAATCTTCTGAGGAGGATACTTTAAATTTTAATTTATCGCTGTATAGTGGATAAGACACATCTTTATTTTTTGTATCTGGTTGCTTCGTAAGATATGGATTGGATTTTAAGATTTTTAAAATGAATTTCTGTATAGGAATAATAACTGTGGAGTAAAGGCCGTTTACTCGTCCTCACTTTAAATCAAATCAATCAATCAATCGCTCATATCGTCAGCCATGTTGCTTGCGCGCTTCTGTTGATGATGATGATTTGAAATACTCTCCTGATTGGTCGGTTCCATGTGTCAGCTAGCTCCGTTTTGCACGAAGTTAAGATTTTTCAACTGGGTCAATAGTGACAAAGCTGATCCGCTGTGTTTGTTGTGTCCATTGTGTTCTCTAGCCCCGATATGTCCCAGTGTGAACGCCGCTTTACATGGCATCTGTCCTCCCAACTGGAAATAGGATCTTACAGCAAGACAATGCCCCATGTCACAAGGCTCGAATTGTGTTGGAGTGGTTCAAGGAGCATTAGGATGAATTCCAATTAATGTCCTGGCCACCTAACTCACCAGATTTTAACACAATACAGCACGTTTGGGATGTCATGGAGTGGCAGCTCAAACACTGCCATGTTGGAATATTTCAACTCTGACCACTGCTTAAACATTTGGTACAACTTGCCTCCAGTTATCTACGAAGAACTTGTTGCATCCATGCTGAGCTGCAGGCCAAATGTCGCACAACATATTATCGAGTAGGTGGTCACAATGTTTTGGCTCATCAGCATATAACAAGAAAATGTACACATACATATTGATGACAAAATTTCCATTTGAGCATAACATATGTTAACAAGTTTCAACAGTTAGCAAGCACAAGATTTTGCTGTAGTTCATTAGTTTTGCTTTGTTTGTATTCTTTAATCATGGTTTCATGTTTTCCTGAATTTTATTTTTTAATACTATACTTACTACTTAAGAAAATACAATTTATTTTTTAAATAAATTAAATAATTTTTGTGTATTTCTTGTTTTATATTTATTTTCTATGACTTCTTCCATATTATAAGATTAAATGAATAAACAATTACTAGTTTTATTAATGAATTTTTGTAATCAATGAGATCTTGATTATGCCACTATATATTTGGCTATCATTCCCCATCATTCCTTAGTATAATTTTTCTACATTATTTGCAATTGCAGTACCTACACTTTTGGACTATTGCAATTGCAGTACCTACACTTTTGGACTACTACTCTTTTGGACTATGTAAGCAAATATAGGGGATAAATTATACAAACACAAAATCAATAACACCTTCCTTTTAGTTGGTTTCTAAGGAACAACTTCTGATATTGAGACTGAAGTAAGACAAAAACATACTTGAATATTTAAAAGGTATTTGGCACCTTGCTAAGCACATAAAACTTAGCAAGATAAATGAATGTCTGAAAGGAAATTTAGAAAGTTAAAGAATATGTATGGTGAAATATTTTGTTTTCTTAAATGTGCTTGGAAAAACAACTTACCAGACTAAATTAAATACCGTTATGGCAATATCCTAATTTAAAACCATTTTAAGGATTCTAAAAATTTCTAAAATATTCTGGAAACATTCTACAATTTCTAGATATTTCAATATCTTATTATATTTAAGACAAGACAGAAAACATATCTCCCGGTAAATTTTTATTTTCTTTACCTAAAAATCAAGTAGTTTTCTTAAACATTTATTACAAACAGTTTTTCAGTTAACTAACAGAGTGAGAAATTTTCAAAAAGCTTAAATAATTTCCTCACTTAAATATAATTTTTATCAATTCCTTTTCTTCAAAAGCTATGGATGTCAAAATATATTTGGGAAGATGCATGCTGTTGTATGTGTTTACAGTATTAATCTATTAAATGTAAAATTTGGCAAACTAGAAATAATATAAAAGTTTAGTATTTGAGAAGTGACATTATTCCAATCATAATAAGAATCTCCAAACTGTATTTGTTCTAATGGTTGTTTTCTCTTTTAAAGGAGAAAATAAATTATGTTTCTTTTCATTTTGAAATAAATATAACAGGGTTGCCAATCAAGCAGAAGAATGAAACTCACTGACTTTTCCAGATGTGTTTTAAGAAAATTCCAGTCTATTCATATAGTGCACATTGGTTGTACTAAAGGTAAATTAATTATGGTACCACTTACAAACACAAAAATTTGCCAATTACATATGCCTTATATATAATTAGCAATTGCCTATGATACACATATAATCCCCAAAGCATCACTATTATGACTATAAAAGGAGTTGTTTTCCTCAACAGCTTTCATTTACAAAATAAACTGAATACATACAATACATTCCACATAAGTAATAAACAAAATCAGAAATGAAATTCATTGATTTTTCAATGCAATGTATGAACTTTTAAATATTGGATTTTTTTCTCCATTAATTGTGATAAAATTATGTCTTGAATTTTACAGGTTATTTATCTAAAATGGTTTTATTGTTTTAAAAAGTATTACAGATAAATTCTGGAAAGTTATTACTGTTCACAAAATGGCAATGGGGGCCAATTATATCTATCTGATTAAATAATATATAATCGCAAAACAATCACCTCAGTAATATTAACAACACTTACTAAATTCTGAAAGGTCAAAAAACCAATTTTTTTTTTCCCATTCAACAGACTTTGATGAAAAACTTTTAATATAAACATATATAATACAAATTGAATGTAATTTTTTATTAGAATTCAAGACAAAAAAAGACATTTAGCATATTTAAACAAAACATTAAGAGAAAAAATACTAATGAAAATTCAGCATACAAAACTAGATGTCTTGCTTTCAGTCTGCAATTTGTAAGTCAAATGAAGAAACATCTATAATCAGTTTTTGTTTTTTTCACTCCAAAATTTTAATCTGTGCTTTCCTTTTGCCCAAAATTTTTTTATATTTAGTATCACACAGTTTTTTGTCTTCCGAGTGCTTAATGATATGCACCACGAGCAGATCTGGCATATTGTAACATATTCAGGAGGTTGCTGGAAACATGTTTTGCCTTCTGAAAGACAATCTGTTTGGTGCTATGAAAACCACTCTACACCAACTGCTCGAATCAGGCTCGCGTGATACATATTCACCAAGAAAGTGATCGCTTCCAATGTTGGAGCAAAAATCACTTTTCTGGGGGACTGCCATATGAAATTAATTAACTCTTGCAGACTTTGACTAAAATATTTAAATTCCTCAACTTTTCGCTTTTTTTGGTCAGTTTTCAATTTCCCGGACTTTTTCTCGTTTTTCAGTTAGTATTATAACACTGAGATATGCAATTTATCTGAAATTCATAAATGAAAATAAAGTTGGAAGTAAAGTCAACATATGTTTAGAATAATGTTAAGTTCTGCAAAAAATTTCTGATAGCCATTCATTGAATATTTAAGTCTTAAATTCTTTCTGGTGTCATAACACTTGACAGATTTCTCTCAGTTTTTATATTATGTTTGTTTGCATAGAATACAGTAATCCATATGAGAACTACCAACCTAAAAGAGACATGACTTCATTGAGCACTTGTTAAGGGAAACTGGCTCATATTTATGTTACATAAGGAGAAACCCATGAAAATACCTATGAGGTCTGCCCTTTTGCTAAGATTTTAAGCCAAGTCAAACTAACAGTGTTCAGTAGTCTTAATGATTTGGCCAATACTGGTATTATTCACAATAAAAATTGTAACTAAATAAAAGAATAGCTGTAAAAATGCAGAATTCACATTCTGTCACTGAAATGTTGCTATTAATTAAATACTAATATAGATGTTTGGTGGTCTCTTCAAAACAGAGTATGCAACACAATACAATACAAAGTTCTGATATCCTAACCTCCATACCACCAGGAAAGATTGTGGTGGGGAGAAAATTGTTTATTAAAAAAAAACTTTATGAATGCTGAAAAAAAGGAAAAAAAAAAGCAGATGTAAAGTAAAAGCGACTTTCCTCCCAATTAACTCATATTCCCTTTATGTCACTTACAATACCTGCTGGCTAGGACTATCAATGGGTTTCAGATATTACAATTTTGAAAATCATCAGAACATATACATATGTACTACATATGTACATGCATACATTCACACATACATTTCTGAAGCCAGTCCCAATAACAAAAATGTATTCATCATAAAAATCAACAAATATCTACAATAGATTCAGACAACTTGGATAAAATGAAACTTAGAAGACAAAAATAAATAAAATGTAATAAAAACAAAATACAATTGCTACGAAACAAAATTTCATTAGAAAAATTATTAGAGGTATGGAAATGGAATTTACCTAATTTAAGTTTCATTGATTCAATATATTTCATTTATTGTTGGGAAACTTCTTCCTTCGCAAAGACTAAAATTTAAAAACCAGGAGATGCAATGAAAAACTGGGAGAGATGGCAGTTACGCATAGTATTTAGGAATTAAATTTGCCCATGTTTATATACGCTACAGGAATATCTTATTTTATAGAGCAAGGGTCCCCAACCTTTTCGTCCCTAAGAGAATCTGCTAGACAGCGGGCACCATTTAGTTTTTCAAGGTGAACTTATAGTTGGATAGAGTTAATAATACAAGCACATAAAAAAGGAGACTGGTCGCATTTCGCTTCGTGCTGGTTTCTGTGTTGAATGCAATTTCTATTTCATCAAAAATGAGAAAACTTTCACACACAATTTTATTGAAAAATAAAACATTTTTATTGTGATCACACAGTGGCAGCCACATGGTAATTATTGACGGGTGCAATGGTGCCCGCGGGCATAGGGTTAAGAAACTCTGTTATAGAGTATTCTCTACTATCAGCAGTTTCACATTCTGTAGTCAGTCTATGGATATATTACCTATAGACTACAGTAACAGTAGGTACAAAACTATGGTAATAATGTATTACAAGTATATAACAAGTATGGCTGGAACAGCCACTTACTCGAGACAAAAAACCAAGCCACCATTTGGGCCATAATGCAAATCTTCATCTTCCATAGCATCATCCAGATGGATTAAGTCACGGATATCTAAAAAAGAAATGAATAGAGAAACAAGACACTTTTTAAAACATATTATTTAAGAAAAACAGCCATCATAAAACAGGTTATTTTATTAAATTTTAAATCATATAACCTGCTGCCTCCCCCCAAAAAAAGAAGGAAAGAAAATCTGAAAGGATTCAGACTTTAATGTCCCTCTAGACCAGCAATACTCAACCTGTGGCCCGCCGAGCTTTGTTGAATGGCCCGGCAAGCTATTCCCCGTATTCAAAATTTCACACTAAAAATCTCAAATGATTGGCTGATAAAAATGGGCGAGATGCGGACAAGGATAACGACGAAGCCAATGCCCTGAATTTAAGCAGCACGTTCTGCACAACGCATGTCATTTATTGTGCAGTCCGTCTCAGTAATTGCGTGGTGTGCCTAGAACGAATTTAGTCGGGTTGCTGTGGTTGGAAGCATTTTAATACTAGATGTGATAGCCACAAAGACTGCAGATTTCTTCCGATGTTTAACAATGAGAATTTGTCCAAAGTGACACGTCAACAATTATATTGTTTGCGAGCTGGAGAGCGAGCACGAGTGTCCCCACTCTTAGTACCGTTGCACATCAGTAGACCTCACAACAGGCTGCGCCACAAGTTGGGTCAATGCGCGTTTTTTAAATCGACAGAAATGTAGCGAGCTTTTGTTTTTCGTCAAACGTTTTGACAGGAAACGTAATACAGAGAGTGCGTTTTTGCTAATTACTAAATGTTTATAAGAACTATGTTGCAGAAACAGTTTACCTGTTTTTTCTTACGCCAGTCACATGAATCACAACACAGGACTACGCTCAAGATTAGTAAATAGTACGGTTGGCCAGTAAGCGATCTGTTCCTCCATTGGCTAGCTTGTGACATCGTGGATGCGGGCCACACAAGCAGATGACATGGCATACCCGTTGCGTCAAGTAACACTTTTAAATTCTGCATGGCAATAAATTATAAAGCGAATGCAATGTTGATGTCACTGTTACCTGTTAGTAAACTGTTTAAGTTGCAAATCAAACATCTATGCAATTACAGCAAAAACAATAACACTACCGGTTTCGTTAAATTTTCCACTGTTGACTGTGTAATTCCAAGGGGAAGAACTCAAGTATTCTAACAAATACGGCTTTTATATTTATTACACACAGAATGCGAACTAGCTTCCACCATTAATGTGTCCGTGGCCGCATTAGTGCACCGCTCCGCTACCTGACTAAGCTGCTGAACAAGGGTGTCCAGTCGCCTGTGGCTGTTGACTAGTTTTCCTCATGCAAATTGGATCGGAGGTCAATCGGCGACAAGCTAACGTGGTTGCCGCTGATTGGCGGATGACGTCTAGATCAGCGGGTTGGCCGAACTATACATATGTATGCCGGGGAATCGGCGAAAAGGGGTGATATTGAGTGCTGAGTCAGCATTATGATACTTTTCTTTCCTTTTAACGGTTTTAAAAGCTACAATATTAGCTTATTTTATTTAAGTTATAGAAATAAAGCATGGATTTTAATTTATATTGGTCTTATAGTTTTCTTTGCCAATATCTCCACTGCCATTAGGTTATGGGCCCAGGGCCAACAGCTAGCCAGTTACTCAGTTCAACTCAGCATTGAAGGAATGTAGGTGAACAGGGCCGTTATCGACGAGAAGAAGCTGACCTGTCTTAGAAGTTTGTTCAAGTTGTTGTGCTCACACTTTATTGAAGATGTCATTACTACCTGAAGGTTTTGAGCTGTTAAACCACGACAACTGGGATCGATAGAAAGTCGATATGAAAATGCTGTTACTGGATAGAAATTGTTGGAGCTTCATAGAAGACAAAGAAGAAGAATTAGATAAAAGTGCAACAAGGGGGAAAAGCAGGACTTCACATTGAGAGAGAATCGAGCTTTCACTACATTATATTATGGAATTAAAACTGAGTTCAGGCCGCTGATACAAGAATGTTCAAGTGGTAAAGAAGCATGGGAAGTTCTACAGAAGCAATTCGAACCCAAAACAAGAGCAAGGATAATTCAGTTACTGGATGAATTTTTCAGCATTAGATATACACCAGATGAAGAAATAGGGTTATTCATCGCAAGGATAAGAATGACAGCAAAGAAGTTGGCTGAAGCTGGACATAATTTGGCATATCTTTTTAAAGGATTTCAAGCAATAAGGAGATTACCCCAGGAATATTCCGCATTGTACAGTTGATTTATAGATGGAAGGACGAAGATTTTACGCTGGAGAAAATTGAAGAACTGGTAAGGGAAGAAAGTCGACTTCACCAGGTAAATGCTGATTTAGAAGACAGCAAGGTAAGCGTATTTAATACTATTAGTTCAAATGCAGGGAAAAATAGAGATGAAAGTAAATTTAAATCTAAGAAAAAATTGGGGAATAAGAGAATAGGACCTTGTTTCAGATGTCAGAAATTTGGACACGTAATTGCTCAGTGTAAAGAAAATGTAAGTAAAAATCAGAAGTTTAAAATAGACGATAAAAATGGACAGTTTAAAGATAAAGAATTAATGTTAGTAGAAAATTATGTAACAACTACTGATAAAGGAGGTAACGCAGATAAATTTAATTGGGTCGTAGATACTGCAGCTACAACTCATTTCTGTAATAATAGAAATTTAATGATAAATTTTGAAGAAATAAACGATATACGTATGTCTTTAGCTGTAGGAAATTGTGAAAGTAAAGTACTAGGAAAGGGTACCGTTAAATTTGCAGTAAAAGTAGGCAATCGAATAAATTGGATTGAGTTAGATAACGTGCCATATAATCCAAATCTAAGGAGAAATTTATTATCAGGAGCAAGGTTAGAAAAGGCAGGTGCGCATTTTGTGGTTTCAAACGGGAAGATGTGGATATACTTCAATAATTGGGATAAATTATGCTATGCTAAACGATATGACGGACTTTATCACGTAAAACCATTTAGATATGCAACAGATAAAAAGGAAGCTGGTTACGGTACAGAAATTGGAAAGTTGAATAAAGTAGACGATGCGACGCTATGGCATCGAAGATTTTGCCACGTAAATTTTGATTATATTCAGAATACTAGTAAGAATCAAAGCGTGAAAGGGTTACCAGAAATCGAAAAACCAATGGAGAAGTGTGAACCGTGTATTATTGCTAAATCTAGTAGATTAACTTTTAAAACTCTTCCGAAGAGATCGGATAAACCATTGCAGTTGGTTTATTTAGACGTTTGTGGCCTACTGCCAGTTCCATCTAAGGGTGGGAGCAAATATTTCCTCGCTATTGTAGATGACTACAGTAGATTCGTAACAGTGTATTGTATGAAAAATAAAAATGAATCATTCTACAACTTTAAGAATTATCATAGGCAAATGGAAAGACTGACGAATAGAAAATTAATTAGTATACGCACCGATAACGGTGGGGAATTCTGTAACAAGCAATTCGAAAGGTACTTAGCCGAAAATGGAATTAGTGTTGAACGCACAAATGCGTACACCCCAGAAGAGAATGGTGTGTGTGAGCGTTTTAACCGAAAGGCATTAGACGCAGTTAAAGCTATGCTTAATGATAGTAAAATGGGAAAAGAATGGTGGGCAGAAGCTCTCGGCTGTTTCGTACACACGTGGAACAGAGTATGTCATAAAAGCAACCAAACCCCTTATGAAATGTTCCTCAATAGAAAACCCAGTGTTGTTTATTTTAAAGTATTTGGTTGTAAAGCATATGTTGGCGTGCCAAAACAGATTAGAAATAAATTACAAATGAGATGCAGAGAAGGAGTCATGGTAGGCTATATGAAGGAAACTAGGGGTTATAGGATTTGGTTACCAGAAGAACGCAGATTAATAGAAACCTGTAATGTGAAGTTTGATGAAAAGGTGAATGCAGTAGATGACATCCTGGACCAGAAATCAGAAACTAAGTTTAAAAGACTAGAGGAATCTGAGCTATTAGCAGAATCAGATGAAGAAAAGGAAACTTCTAGAAAAGAATTAAAGTCGTCAGAAGACAAATCTATCCCGAAAATCATAGTATCAGACTTAAACTGGCAAAGAAAAGCCGTTAAAAGACCAGACGGAACACGTACAGACATATATTATTATGTAGAAGGAACAGACACTCGTTTTAGATCCCATAATGATATTGAAAAGTATTGTGAGGCAAGAAATATTAAATTTGAAAAAGATAAGTTTGACTTTAGCGGCAAAAACGAATACTCCGGGAAAGTTAATTTTGTAGAGCAGGAGACTAGTTCCGTATCTGAAGAGGCAAATTCCGTAGAAATTGTTATCCCACAAAAGTTTGAAGAAGCACGAAAATCAGTAAATGCCGAAGAATGGAGTAAGGCAATGAAAGAAAAAATTGAAACAATGAAGAAAAGAAATGTTTGGGAATTAGTCGAAAAGCCAGAAAATAAAACTATTCTAGGAACCAAATGGGTATATACGCTAAAAAGAAACCAAAAGAATGAAGTAGTTAGATATAAAGCACGTTTAGTAGCACAGGGATTCAGGCAGAAAAGAGGTGAAGATTTTGATGATGTTTACAGTCCTGTAGTAAATGTTTCAATCATAAGAATATTTTTCACTATACTGGTATGTTTGTATGGATGGACTAATTGTCAGATAGATGTAAAGAACGCACATTTATACGCAAACCTAAATGAGAAAATATATATGACCCAACCGGAGGGATTTATTGAAGAGATTATTATTAAAGTATGTTTATTACACAAGGCCATTTACGGTCTACATCAAAGCGGTTGTGAATGGTTTTGTGAATTTGAAAGCACTTTAGAAAATCTACATTTTAAGAAAATACAATGGTGTAATTGTGTTCTAATGTAATTCTATTGTTATATGTAGATGATATTGCGATTTTTAGTAAAGATCAACATAGTATAGATAAAGTAATTTCACAGTTGAGTAAGTTTTTTTGATCTGAAAGTATTAGGCAAAACTAAAACGTTACTTGGAATTGAATTCTTAGAGAACGAAAATGGGGTTTATATACATCAGCAAAATTATATCGAAGAAATATTTGAAAAATTTAAACATTTCCAGATACCAGTAACTTCAGTTCCCATAGCTAAAGGCACTATTCTTACAAAATTAGATTGTCCATCCACAAGTGCAGAAATGCGTAAATTACCTTTTAGAAATCTGTTGGGATGTTTAGTTTTTGTAGCTAACAGGACAAGGCCTGATATTACATATGCAGTAAATATCTTATCACAATTTCAGGAGAATCCTGGAATTAGGCATTGGGAAGCATTGTTGAAATTGCTTGGTTATCTCAATAGTACTAAATTATATAAATTAAACTTATCGAGGATTAAACATCTAAATTTATATTGTTATTCAGATGCTGATTATGCAAGTAATAGGGATGACCGCGTGTCCATGGGAGGATTTATATTATATTTAGATGAAGTACCAGTAATCTGGAAAACTGTTAAACAAAAGTGTGTAAGCTTATCAACTATGGAAGCGGAATATATCGCCTTATCGGAGGCAGCGAAGGAATTAATGTGGACGAAAAATGTCTTACAAGATGAAATTTTAAAGTTTAATTTAAAAGAATGTAAACTATTTTGCGATAACAAGTCTGCCATTGATTTTTCTAGATCGCCAATAGAAAATCGTTGGACTAAACATATAGACATAAAATATCACTTTATTAGAAGACTAGTAAATGATGGATTGTTTGACCTTGAATTTATCCCCAGTAAATTAAATACTGCGGACTTATTTACAAAAGCGACAACTGCTGTTAAAGAAGTTTTGTTTAGATGTTTTCAGTGTTTAAAGACAATAAGTGTTTTCGTAAAATAGAACTGAACTATGAACTTTTGTAATTCTGTAAGTTTTGTTTTTGTGTTTGCATGAGGAAAAGAGGGCCATTTGTTGACTAGTTTTCCTCATGCAAATTGGATCGGAGGTCAATCGGTGGTAAGCTAACGTGGTTGCCGCTGATTGGCCGATGACGTCTAGATCGGCGGGTTGGCCGAACTATATATATGTACGCCGGGGAATCGGCGAAAAGGGGCGATATTGAGTGCTGAGTCAGCATTATGATACTTTTCTTTCCTTTTAATGGTTTTAAAAGCTACAATATTAGCTTATTTTATTTAAGTTGTAGAAATAAAGCATGGATTTTAATTTAGATTGGTCTTACAGTTTTCTTTGCCAATATCTCCACTGCCATTAGTGGCTACCTGCGGGATTTGGGAAATCCGGGAAAAGGCCATTTCCGCGACCAAGACCCCTGTTTGCTCGTCACCAGGTCACAGACAAGTCAGTACGTTTGTTTTGCTTGTGTCGTGCGGGTGCTGTATTTCTGTGTCTGTAGTGAGGGTGAAAACTGAGAAAATAGTTATTCACCATGTCAGGAGTGGCTTAAAAAAAAAAAACGAAAAATATCCGATGAAAGAAGACTGTTTCAAGATCAGTGGGAAATTGACTATTGTAGTGCAAAATAAACATGGGTCAGAAACTTGTTTAATTTGCCGTGAAAGTGTTATATTAAAGAAATATAACATTGATCACCATTTTACAACAAAACACGGATCGTTTAGTGAAACTTTTCCTCGAGGATCCACTGTAAGACAGGAGAAACTGGCAGCTTTGAAAAGTTCTTTGATGCAACAACAAAACGTTATGTCGGCGGTGATGTCACAAGATGCAGCGGTAACAAAGACATCATATGAAATTTGTTATATACTTGGTAATAATATGAAACCATTTACTGATGCAGAAACAGTAAAGGAGTGTTTTTTAACTGCTTCCAGTGTACTATTTGTTAAATTCAACAACAAAGGTCAAGTAATTGGAGAAATTAAAAAACTTCAGCTCTCAGATTCAACCTGCATTAGATGTGTTGAAGACATAGCACACTATATTCGCGATTGCATAGTTCAAGACTTAAAAAACTGCAAGTTCTTTAGCGTGGCTCTTGGTTACAGCACTGACATTTCAGCAACATCACAATGTTCAGTTTTTTTTTAGATATTGTACTGAAGACAACTCAGTTCAAGATTTTTAAAAATTTCTCCCAATAAAGGGCCAAACCAGAGGCAGAGACTATATTGATATTATTTGCGATTTCTTTGAACAGAACAATATAGATATAAGAAAATTAGTTTCTGTGTGCACCGATGGCTGTCCTTCAATGACAGGATCGGAAAATGGGTTTATTTCTCTGCTAAAAAAGAAATATGGTTTAACAAATCTAATAACTTTTCATTGCATTATTCACCACGAAAACTTGATGTTCTTCAGGAAAACTTCAAAAATTGTATACAGAAACCGGCTCACTGATTATTATTTGGATGTCTTATGAGTAGCTTGCAGTAATTGTAAACCTGATATAGAAAAGATTGTTAAAAAGCGTACACGATTTCAACGATCTCATTAGTCTTTCTGTAATAAATACATTATGTAATTTACATTTCTTTTTTATTTTAATTGTATTACTTGTCGTAATTTAGTTGATCTTATGTCTTAAAGTTGTGACTGGTACTATTCGCACAACCATGGAAGGAGAGTTAAAAGTTAAATCAAATATTAGCAAACTCTCATACACTGTCATTTATTTACTTTTGAAACATGATCAAGTGAGTGTTAAAAGCTGTATTAAGTTACTTAAGCAAGATTTTTACTAACTTTTAATCCTTGGGTGTATCATAATTACACAGTAGTTGTGAATATGTATGTGTTTTACGTTATATTTGCTATATTATGATTTGGTGCCTGCTATTCATTTTGTTCTATTTTTTCATTAGTAATAGAATTTCTACTTAATGCAATATTAAACATGATACTCCGTGAAATGTGTAAAATATAATTTTCCTATACTAATTTACAATAACAGCTGACCGGTACTAGGTGCAAGCCCCCGTTTATGAGCACTGGAAGAAATGAAAATTTATCATTCCCTTTGTAATGTCGCCAAGAACCATAGTGGCAGTTCACAGTAACCACTAGTCTGGTCTGCCTTGCAAGATTTAACAAAAATATAATTGCTTACAAATGACTGTCAAGAGGTTACAGTAGAGTTACAGATGGCAACTGAAATAAAATGAACATTTTTTTAACAAAAACTAAGAAAATTTTAATTAACAATACATTCGGCTATATTTCAAAAGCTAAGATGTCAGAAACATCTTAGAGATCTTAGAAAAAGAGAGCTAAGATCTCTAACAATCTTTGAAACAGAGCTAAGATCTCTAACAATTACGTATTAAAATACATTTTCATGATAAAACAAATGGGTGTGGTTATTTTGCATTGTTATCTTGGCCTGTGATAATGTTGCGGCCCACTTGAAATAGCATTTCCGAGAATGTGACCCGCGGACGAAAAAGGTTGAGTATGGCTGCTCTAGACAGTTTTAGGTTTTTTATGCTCACACTGAGTTTCGCAATTTACCAATGTGCTCTTGGACTCACTCTGCTAATGTTTTTTATTAATTTTTTTTTAAACTTTATTATTAAGAAACACTTTGCCTGCAGTTACATTACATACATTTCGATGTCAAAAGCACAAAATATTTAAAAACAGCATGTCTTTAAAATTCTTGATTGAGTGCTAGGAGTTAATATATATTTTTTTTTTTTTTAAAAAAAAAGTCTCTCACCTGCCCAGTTGCCTAAAATAGTTATCATTAAAAAAAGACAAGTATATGATGATTTTAAAGATTATAGTTACTTATTTAATATTTCTGATTCGATATGTCATGATTTTAATGCAGTTTTATTTAAATAATTAATTATATTAGAAAGTACAAAAATATCTTAAGGACTGTGCTTACTGCTCTTAAATCACTTAGTTTACTACTCTTCCAGATTAAATCTGGAAGTATCTTACGCTTTACAGAATTGTAAAAATGGAGCATGGATGAAAAGTATTTTATTTCAGGCAGTAGCAACACATTGCTTTGTGAGCTTAAGCAATTCTTTCTTCCAAATTATGAGCAATATCTGTCAGTCGCATTGAGAACAAATGGCACTAGTTTTTCCCTAGATGTTCTAATAACTACCTCTGAACAAGAAGAATGGAGACTTTTTTGAAAGGGAAAATATGCATGCATCTTTATAAAAAGTTACAATTTTGATTTTCTAAGAAATTCTAAAAATCTTGTATATATATATAAAA
>KK117278.1:154386-164799 GCA_000611955.2 Stegodyphus mimosarum
TCCGATCACAAAATTGTATCTGAAATCTCCATTAATAAATACTCCTCCTTACTGGAGTATTGGAATTACAAATTGAATCAACTATTCAGAAATTCTGAATAACTCCACGCAAGGAAATCCAGGTATCAAAAACAAAGAATAATGAGAACAAGAAGTCTCAAAATTTACCAACTGCATCAATTCTGTATTAAGGAAAGCCACCAATATGTAGCGATTTCGAGACCAATTCAACGCTCACAAATTTGAAAGAGTTGAAATTCTTAAACCTAATGCAACAGATCTCTTTCGGGCAAGTGGTAAAGAATTCGATTCGTAGTTAAAGGGGTTCACGATCGAGTCCCGGTCATGCGATGCAGCCCTTCTCACTGATGTTAATATATGGCGAGACGAGCAAGCAACTACCGAGGCTTCACGAACTACGTGTTCGCTACAAATACTTTTCAAATGAATAAGCCCTCCCTTTCCCTGCCTACCAACATAAGACATAGTATTAAACACAAAAATCGACTCCGTGAAAGATGGCAAACCACCAGGATCCGCAACTTAAACGTCAATTAAACTCATTGCAAAAAGAAATCAACAGAAAAATCAAGAATTTTAAAAATCAAAAATGGACCGATTTTCTAATAATTTGGGCTATAGAGGATAATTCCCTATTTGACATTTCCCGCAAATTCAAGAAACCATATAAACCAATCCCACCTATCCGCGGACCTAGTGGAATTTCAAATTCAGAAGAAGATAAAACTAAATCTTTTGCGGACCATATGGAGCATACATTCACTCTTAATCCCATTCCGTACGACAATAACCATATTCAACGGGTCAACGTGGAGGTCAATAACTTCCTTAATACTCCTGCTCCTTGTAATTTCACTTTGCTAACAACTCCAGTAACCGTAGCCAACACCATCAGCTCCTTATAGATGCAGAAAGCTCCGAGGGAGGGCGCTGTGATCACGAACGATGGAGAGAGGAACTTGGCCGGGTCCGAAATTTTTATGTGTTTTTTCCGGAAAAAAGGCTTAATTAATTTTAAAAAAATATAAATAATTTTCTCCGAAGTGCCTCGCTCTCAAATGTGACAGTTTTTCTGTGCAAAAGAGGTCCCATCTTCTTCGCTGTTCATTCTTCTGCAATTAGTAGGAAAACAGGAGCTTTCAGATAAGTAGCTTTCTCTAAACTAAATCAAATACATGTTACTTAAGTGCATTTAAAGTCATCTGTTTATTATAGTTGTAGGCCTCTGACATTAAAAAATAGTTAGAAAGTGCTTTAAATCATATGCTTGTTTTTTCTGTAACTTTCCGTAGTGACGCTATCGTTATCAGTAAATGCCGTCTATTAGCACTCCCCATCTGGGCCCCTTTGAGGAATTTCTCGAGATGGGGAAAGGGGATCTTGGGCATCGATGAATGTAAAAGGCTGCAGTTTTACCGTTTTCGATCGCAATTTTTTCTGTCAGTTCACAAATAAAGGAAACAATAAGATTGATTTATATTTCCTTGAATACATCTCTTAGAATTATGAGCATATACTAATAAAGTGTGCCTCAACTTGTTAAACTAGTGCAAATATATAGTAAACTAGGATGGTTAAATTAATATATAAATATAATGTTTAAAAAAATAATTAACATGGGGGAAAAATTCTGATATTTATTTATTTTTGCTGATATCCTCCTGCACTGTGTATGGTTTTATGATCTTGTCTGATGTTGTTTGCAAAAAAAAATAATAATAAAATAAAATAAAAATGTATCAATATGTTTGGAAACCGCAATACTAAATGTTACCTTACTTAATATATACTTTTGTCTGCACACTATCATATTTAGGACATTTTCTTACTTCCTTTCCTTTTCTTTCTATAGGCCCTTTTTATTTTTATTTATTTTTTCCCTCTCCATTACTTTTGGGCCATTTATTTTTAATTTATTTAATTTTGTCCCATATTTTTTCCCTGGTCTTTAGAACTCGTATAAAATATCCGAAGTTCCTTTTTACTCTCCTCTGAAATACGAAATTGCCCTTTCTCTATATACCTTTCCTTCGCACCCTAGCTTGATTTTTCGCCCATCGGTGCAGAAAGACTTAGCGGAACCAAGACATCTGTCTTCTTTGTCTGTCTGAAGAAAGCTCCAGGACATGATGGCATCTCGACCAACGCACTGAAACATCTCCCTATCAACGCTTTCACCTGCTTAACTAAATAGCGTAATCAAATTCGCTCATTTTCCTAGGCCATGGAAGCAAACTATTAATAGTGGTTTTTGCTAACAGCAACAAAATCCCACCTTCCCTCGCCCTATTAGTTTACTGAACCATCTTTCTAAAATTACAGAAAAAATTCTACTTTTCGACATCGAAAGAATTCACCCTTCCAGGAATTTTCTCTCAGAAGAACAATTTGGACTTCATAACCATCATAGTACTTGCCACAACTTCTTGGAGTTATCAATATTATCACTGATGGCTACAACTGCAAGCTCCCGGTCGAAGCCATATTCCTCGATATCGCGAAGGCGTTTGACAGGGTGTAGCATCGTAGCCTCATTTACAAATAAATGACACTTAATTTTCCAGACCATTTCATTCTCTTAATTGCCTCTTTTCTCAGCAACGGAATATTCAGAATCAAAATTGGAACTGCGTGCTCAACTACCAGAATAATCAAAGCTGGAGTTCCTCAGAGTTCGGCACTTTCGCCGTATCTCTGTAATATATATACGCAAGACTTAAAGATCCATCTATTCATCTTACACTCTTTGCCGATGACACCGCAATAATTTCTAAAGCCTGCAAAGCAATCGTCGTAAGAAACCAACTTCAAAACTATTCTATAAAACTGGAAAAATGGCTCACCCTTTGGAACATTAAAATAAACACTGATAAAAACAAAGCAATGATTTGCCGAAAGGGAAACATGAGTTATTACCCTCAACGAATGTATATAACTGCGGTGCCGAACACCAGGGTGCCTAGGTTCTAAGAACCATACCCCACATCGAACATGTAAGTATAGTTACGAATATTGTGAATTGTAACAAAATGGATCTTAGAGATCATAAACTTATAAGGGAAATACATAATTATCATGAAATTGTACTTAATATTTTCTAAGTAGATGTAAATAAAAATTCATTATTTGTAGTAGAAAGCAGGTCAGGCTTACCCTCAACCTCTTGAAATATTTGATAACGAAATTGACTGGATTAATAAAACCAAATATCTTGAAGTCACCCTCGATCAAAAACTTACCTTCAGCACCCACTTCCGTTCACTAGCACAAAAATTTAAAATCACTTGTACAAGTATGCGACCACTTCTTGGTAGAAGCAACTTACTTACAACAAACAAATGAATTTTATATCGCAAAATCAAGATCCAAGATCCAAGCTCCATACTTCCTCCAGCCCTCTTTTATGCAGCTGCTATCTGGAAACATACAGCAAAACACCAATATAAAATAATTCGAAGTACAGTCGGTCCCAAAATTATTTACACCCCGGAACCCCATTCAGAAAAATTAAGATGCATTTTTTAGGTTTGACGAGAACAGGTTGGTTCAACAAAAATAAAAAACACTTTTTAGGATTTCCAAAATATTTTTAAGATCATTCTTTCCAAGAGACCATCCATAATATTTAGGTAAAGGAGATGTTGCATCTTCAAGAACACACGCTGATCTGAACGGAAACGCTAACTGTTTATTAAGATAGGAAATTGCGTTCGAAAGGGAAAATGGTAAACTGAAACCGTCTGGAAAAATTTCATCAGAGAAAGATCTAAAACACATATAAAAAAAAACTTTTTGTTAATTTTTATAATGTCTTTAGACATTATAAAATTAACTGTTTTTCAATGTTAACCTGTGGAACAAGTTTGTAAACAAAACCAGTTAATTTTATAATGTCTAAAGACATTATAAAAATTGACAAAGAATATTTTTTTTAAATATGTGTTTCAGACCTTTCTCTGATAAACTTTTTCCAGTCGATTTCAATTTACCATTTTCACTTTCGAAAGGAATTACCTATCTATATAAACAGTTGGCGTTTCTGTTCAGATCAGCGTGTGTTCTTGAACATGCAACATTCTCGTAATGGGTTCTTCATAGCAGGCAAGATATTTTTTGGAATTCTCTTTAACATGGATAGATATAGCTTTTATATTTCTGTTGGAACCTGAAGCGAGTAAGCTTCTTTTTTTTTTGGATATCAAAAATTTCAGCATTTCTGTTCAAACATGATTGTGTATATTTATGATACTTTTGGACCAACCTTTCTTTTTCACAAACACTGCGGAATATATTGTATTTGTGCGAACTGTTTGAAGATCCTCGATAGCAGGCTGGTTTGATTGATCTTTGGGAAAGATGTTTTCCATAAAACTTTGAATTCTTTTGGAGTCGACATAATTCCTTTGGGAAGGGACTAACTTTTAAGTCATTCAGTGAACCACTGTTTTTTGTTTAGCCCAACAGACGAAACGGTGCCCCTCGTGCAAAACGTTTCTTCAGAAAAATGGAATGCCCTTGGAACCCATCGGGAAGAAATATAAATTTCTAAGAGAACGTTTTTACTTTTAAAAGCAAAATTTAAGATACGTATTAATTCTAATACTCTCATCTTGAATGGATTCATTATTTTTAAAATTGTAAATCTTATGTAAAGTAATTGAAAGAAGTGTATTCTTATTTCATATCTTACAAAAATATCTTTTAAAGTTTCTTAGGAATTTGTAATGCACTCTATAAATTTTTTAATTGAAGCTAGTGATGCAAGATGGATTTACAAAAAACAGTTTATAATTCCGTGAAAATACATAAAACGTAAATATTTGCTAAAAGGTATTTCCTTGTTGTCATGTTGTTTCAACCGCTTTGTACGGAAACTATCCGTTTCAAACGCTAAGGCTAGTAAATTAATCTTATGTCGTTAAAATCATTGCAGAACTGGTTCATTCTTTGCAGATATTAGAATTGATACGCATGTTTGTAGCCAATTTTAGAGATGGGAAGTTCTTTTAGGAATTTATATTTCTTCTCGATGGGTTCCAAAATCATTCCATTTTTCTAAAGAAACGTTTTGAGAGAGAGGAACCATTTCGTCTATTGCGCTAAACAAAAACAGTGGTTCACTGAATGACCTAAAAGTTGGTTCCTCACACAGAAGAATTATGTCGACTCCAACATAATTCAAAGTTTAATCTAAAACATCTTTCCGAAACATCAATTAAAGCAACCTGCTATCCAGGATCTTCAAACAGTTCCCACAAAAATAAAATATTCAATACTGTTTGAAAGAGAAAGGTTGGTCCAAAAGTATCATAAATATACACAATCATGCTTGAAGGGTTGGGTTTTCCAAAAGTATCACAAATTTGTAGAATCACGTTTGAAGAGAAATGCGGAAATTTTTCATATCACCGCAAAAAAAGAATCTTATTCGCTTAAGGTTCTAAAAGAAACATAAAAGCTATATCTATCCATGTTAAAGAGAATTCCAAGAAATATCCTACCTGCTATGAAGAACCCTTTATCGAGAATGTTGCATCTTAGAGAACACATGCGGATCTGAAGAGAAATGAAAACTGTTTATATGGATAGATAATTCCTCTGGAAAGTGAAAATGGTAAACTGAAAGCGACTGGAAGCATTTTACCAGAGAAAGAACTGAAACGCGTATTAAAAAAATTTTGTTAATTTTTATAGTGCCTTTAGACTTTATAAAATTAACTGAATGATCTTGAACATATTCAAGGTTGTTTACAAACATGTTAGAGAATATTCAAGGTCATAGCCTTGTTTACAAACTTGTTCCATAGGTTAACTTTAAAAAAAAGTTAATTTTATAATGTCTGAAGACATTATAAAAATTAAAAAAATTTTTTTTAAATATGTGTTTCAAATCTTTTTCTTATAAAATTTTTCCAGTCGGTTTGAGTTTACCATTTTGACTTTCGCAAGGAATTCCCTATTTATATAAACAGATGGCGTTTCCGTTCAGATGAACGTGTCCTCTTGAAGAAGGAAAATCTCCTTCACCTGAATATAATGGTCGGTCTCTTGGAAAGAATGATCTTTAAAATATTTTGGAAATTTTAAAAAATATTTTGTATTCTTCTCGAACCAACCTGTTCTTGTCAAACCGAAAATATGGATCTGAATTTTTCTTAATAGTGTTCCGATGTGTAAATACTTTTGGGACCGACTACCCTTTTCTTAGAATTTCCAAGAATATATTCTTCTCTGAGGAAATGAACTACCTATCTGTGTAAACCGTTCAGATCAGCCTTTGAAGATCCTGGATAGCAGGTTGGTTTGATTGATCTTTGGGAAAGATATTTTCGATAAAACTTTGAACCCTTTTAGAGTCGACATAATTCTTTTGGGGGAGAGAACACCTTTTAGGACATTCAATCAACCACTGTTTTTGCTTAGCCCAATAGACAAATCGGTCCCGCTACTTCAAAACGTTTCTTCAGAAAAATGGAATGCCTTTGGAATCCATCGGAAAGAAATATAAAATTCTAAGAGAAATTTTCTACTTTTAAAACCAAAATGTAAGATACGTATTAATTCTAATATCTTCATCTTGAATGGATTCATTATTTTTAAACTTGTAAATCTTATGTAAAGTAACTTGAAAGAAGTGTATTATTATTTCATCTCTTACAAAAATATCTTTTAAAGTTTCTAAGGAATTTCTAAGGCGTTCTATAAATTTTTAATTGAAGGGAGCGATGGAAGAACTGGATTTACAAAAAACAGTTTATAATTCCGTGGAAATACTAAAAACAGGAAAATTTGCTAAAATGTATTTCCTTCTTCTCATGCTGTTTAAACCGCTTTGTTCGGAAACTATCCATTTCAAACGCTAAGGCTACTAAATTAATCTCATGTCGTTAAAATCATTTAAGAATTGATTCATCCATTTCAGATATTACAATTAACACGTATGTTTGTAATCTATTTAAGAAATGGTAAGTTCTTTTAGAAATTTATATTTCATTTCGATGGGTTCCAAAGTCATTCCATTTTTCTGAAGAAACGTTTTAAAGGAGGGGGACTATTTCGTCTATTTGGCTAAACAAAAGCAGTGGTTCACTGAGTGACCTAAAATTTGGTCCCTCCCCGAAAAGAATTATGTCGACTCCAAAAGACTTTAAGGTTTTATCTGAAACATCTTTCCCAAAGATCAATCAAACCAACTTGCTATGCAGGACCTTCAAACATTTCCCAAAAAAACAATGTATTGATTAGTGTTTGAAAAAGAAATGTCGGTCCAAAAGTATCATAAATATACAACATCATGTTTGAACAGAAATACTGAAATTCTTCATATCTAAAAAAAGAATCTTATTTGCTTCAGGTTCCAAAAGAAACATAAAAGCTATAGCTATCCATGTTAAAGAGAATTCCAAAAATATCCTACCTGCTATGAAGAACCCTTTATCGAGAATGTTGCATGTTCAAGAGCACACACTGATCTGATCAGAAACGCCAACTGTTTATAAAGATAGGTAATTCCTTTCGAAAATGAAAATGGTAAACTGAAACCGACTGGAAAAATTTTATCAGAGAAGGACCTGACACACATATTAAAAACGAAAATCCTTGTGAGATTATAAAATTAACTGAATGACATTGAACATGTTCGAGGTTGTTTACAAACATGTTAGAACATGTTAAGTCATACCCTTGTTTGCAAACTTGTTCCGTAGGTTAATATTGAAAAACAGTTAATTTTATAATGTCTGAAGACATTATAAAAATTAACAAATTTTTTTTTAAAATATATGTTTAAGATCTTTCTCTGATCAAATTTTTCCAGTCGGTTTCTGCTTACCATTTTCACTTTCGAAAGGAATTCCCTATCCGTATAAACAGTTGGCGTTTCCTTTCAGATCAGCGTGTACTTTTGAAGTTGCAGGAACTCCTTCACCTGAATATAATGTATGGTCTCTTGGAAACAATAATCTTAAAAATATTTTGGAAAACTTAAAAAATATTTTGTATTCTTGTCGAAACAACCTGTTCTCTTCAAACCCAAAATTTGGATCTGATTTTTTCTGAATGGGTTTCCGGTGTGTAAATACTTTTGGAACAGACTGTCTGATGATACTATTCCAACGCCGAAGTCTTAAAAGAGATTGGATTTACATTTGGCTATCGACGTCGAAATCCTATTTCCCCGAATCTACCTTCTTTGGGAAAAACTCTTCTGAGTCAGCTTCCTGGATCACAGAAAAGAGTTTCTGTTAAGGTATGTTTTTTACTGCCTTTTCTTAGATTTTCCAAGAATATATTCTTTTCTGAGTCGATTTCGAAGTGAATTACCTGTCTACATAAACCGTTCAGATCAGCTTTTGAAGATACTGGATAGCAGGTTGGTTTGATAGATTTTTGGGAAAGCTGTTTTCGACAAAATTTTGAACTTCTTTAGAGTCGACATAATTCTTTTGGGGGGAGGGTCCACCATTTAGGACATTCAGAGAACCACTGTTTTTGCTTAGCCCAATAGACGAAACGTTCCCCCTCCTTCGAAACGTTTTTTCAGAAAAATGGAATGCCTTTGGAATCCATCGGGAAGAAATATAAATTTCTAAAAGAACGATTCTACTTTTAAAACTAAAATGTAAGATAAGTGTTAATTCTAATATTTTCATCTTGAAGGGATCCATTATTTTTAAACTTGTAAATCTTATGTAAAGTAACTTGAAAGAAGTGTATGATCATTTCATCTCTTATAAAAATATCTTTTAAAGTTTTTAAGGAATTTGTAAGCCATTCTTTAATTGAAGCTAGTGATGGAAGAACTGGATTTACAAAAACAGTTTATAATTCAGTGGAAATACTTAAAACCTGAATATTTGCTAAAATGTATTTCCTTGTTCTCATGTTGTGTCAGGACTGAGTGTTCGGTGCATAGTCTTGGCGAACATCTTGGAGAACTCCTTAAATCCTGATCTGGAACAGGGAGCTGAATGCAGCTATGTTCTGTGGTAGAATACTGTGATTAGGTTTTAGAATAACTGCACTTGGAAGGGATTTAAAATCCTCTTTTATTAAATCACAATTATTTACAACCACTTCCCAACTTGGGAGGGATACAGAAAATAGAGACCGCACTTGGGTCTAAAATTAACAATCAAATTTAAACTAAAGCTAAATAGAAATTAAACTAGTCGTTGCTCACAGAGCTATAACGCGAAGTTGGCCTCTAAACTAAATGGTGCGTAGGAAGATTTAACTAATACTGACGCACTTGGAATTACTTCAATAAGCAATCCCGTAAAAGCGCTACGGCTTAGAATTTAAATACTAGCTAGTCAGGCGAACGTCGAATAGAGTGACCGTGGTCTGAGACTAAAAGCTCTCTCACTCTGAGAGGTTCCTACCTCTCGCTTAAATATAACTTGGCTCCAGTTCAAATTAGCATAAAGCTGAAATGCGCACTGATTCTAACGGGAAGTTGAAATGAGAGCAGATAGAAAAGTATAAATTAAAATAAAACTTTGTTAGTTTAAATAAAACCTTACATACTTCCCGCCAGAATTGGCAAAACTTGAACTACTGTGGTCCAAACGGACCATGTTGAAACTTGCAATTCTCAAATATTTAACTCTTCTAAACTTAACCAACCTTTACAGAAACATGGTTCTTGGTTAATTTACAGACGAAAACTTGCTTTGTACATAACTCTTCATCTGTTTTCAATATTTATTACTTTCAACTACATCTTACTCCTTCCAGCAAACACTGGAAGGAAAGAAATTTTAGTACAACATAATAACAGTAAGTTCTAGGTAACAGGCTTTATTTTCTTACCAGTGTAAATTCGCACACACACATTATCATTCAAGCAAAATTAATTTCTTCCCCCAATGCTCTCCACCGGTGTTGGATGAAAAGCGAACCGCAATTGCGGGTTTTTTTTTGTTCGGTTGTGTTCAAATCTCCCACCTACGATCGACTAACATTAGTTCGAACTTGACATACGAGACCTCAAAAGAGGCCCTATAACCAGCTAAACCTGAGGTTCTAACTAGCTTCATGTCTAACACTTTAAGTGTATTTGGTGGAGAGCCTTTTTAACACTTGCATTCTAAAATTACTCAAACTTTAACTTTTCATGCATACAATTCGCAGTTTGCACATAGAACGGTTCATTCAAATTGACTTTGCATCTAACGTGCATTGATGGCATAATACCATTTGTTACATTTTATGAAACTTAACAATTGCATACCAATCATGAGATACAGTATGTAAGTTAAATTTCTAAGTTTACTGCAAGTGCTTCCTATTCTTTATCTCAAAGTACTTTTCTGAAACATCGCATTGCACTGAAATAATAGTCTGTTGACTAAATCGTGTTTTTCCTTTTACCGACTTTCCATTCTAGAA
>KK117279.1:4986-34649 GCA_000611955.2 Stegodyphus mimosarum
ATAATAACTTTTTGACAATATAATATATGTTTGTATTAAAATTTAAAGCAATGTAAAACAAATGTTAAACATATATCTTCATTATAGTATTCACTATAATATGAGGACCATTCTGAAATTTTTGAGATACACATAGGCTTTTAAAGTTACATTTACGAAATTTTAGGAGTGTTCAAAGTAGTCTCCTCCAGCTTCAGTGCACTTCTGTAGGTAAATTTTCCAAAGATTAAATGCCTCAAGCCATTCATTTCTTAGAATCAATGAAAGAATGTATTTATAGCCTCATTAGTCTCATCCTTGGAATGAAAACATCCACGTAAGCTCTTTTTTAGGTTAAAAAATAGCCAAAAGTGATACATAGTTAGATTGGTGAATAGGAGGATGCTCTATCATTTTAATGTGTTTTTGTTCAAGAAACTCAACTGTTCATCTTGATGAATGAAAAGATGCATTGCCATGAAGGAACATAAGTCCTCTAACATTCACTTCTTGAAGAATTTCTGGGAGACACTTAGTGGTGTAGCAGTTAGCTGCGACTGTTTTCTGTCTTTCCAGCTTGATAGCTTTGACCAGTCCTTCTGAAGAGAATGGCATACCTTACTTTTTTCATGGCACATTATTTTTTCAGCATTCTGCTTGGGAAATCATCTTCAAAGATCAATACTTTACTTTCTTAACATGTTGGAATATAAAATTATATGTATGTTTTAACACCAGTTATGATTTTAGAAATAATGTAGTAGCCACCACTTTTAAGTAATTTAAGGGTTTCTTTAATGATTTTGACAAGCTTCCCTTTTTGGTGGTTGGTTAAATTATGGTGAATGCAACGGCAAACTAGTTTTTTGTATGCAGTTCTTCATGAACAGTTTTATATATGGCAGTGGATCTAATGTTACTTTCTTTCTGTGTCATTTGGTAGGTACAGCAATTATCATTTATTAACATTTTCCATGTGGCAGACACATTATCCGGGATTACTGCTGACAGCTGCCTTCCTGTGTATTCTTTATCCTGAAGAGAGTTGTGACCTCTGTGAAATACTATAAACCATCTGCATACAGTAGCATGAGATGGACCTTCATTTCCAAATGTTAACTGTAGACATTAAGCACATTCTTCTTGATTTAATCCCGCTTTAAAATCATAACACAATAGTGTTTTCGTATCAGCTCCATTTTCCTTTTGTCTAAAATTTATTCTATTGTAAACTACTTGCAGTTGGCCAATAAAATTTCATCTGCTTGGCTAAAATATTTCATATTTTCAAATCTAACTGTTAATTTTTTTCTGTCACTTATCTTTTGCGGGTATCTAAAAAATTTCAGACTGACTTCCATATCATATATGTTAGCAAAGAATTTTGTAGTTCAGAAAATGAACAATGAATAAATCTTCCATCAGTTAACATTTATGCTAGCTATTTTTCTAATTTGTTTTCCAAAATTACCGTAGAAATTTTTTGGTATCATAATGCAGTAAACCAAAGCAGAGATTATATCATCAACACTTTGCTTGTATGGGAAAATTGCATTCCTCAAAGTTAACTTTCTGTGGCAAAAATGGATTAGCTATAGTTGAGATTAAAAAAGTATATATAAGTTATACGAACCAAAATATTATTGTCATTAAAAGGGGAAAATGAAATAAATGTGAATTTAGAGGATTTCTATTACTACTTAAGATGCAGATATATGATACAATAATTTTTTTTTTTTTTTAAATAGCTGGTGATTTTTGCTTGAGACAATGTCTGTCCCAGCTCATTAAATGTCTTGTGATAAAGAGTGCAAATTTTTTCAATATATCTCATGAAGTGTCTTGTTTCTACATTTGGGTCAATCTCCATTACAAAATCAAGCAGTTCTTGTATCTTTTTTAATCATTCTTTTAATTTTGGTTATGTTAAAGGTTTTTCGTTTTTTTCACCATCACTGCTTTCACCATTGACGAGTGTTATAAGATCATCCAATTCTTCATTTTTTATTTCATGATAATTATTTTTGTCTAATTCTTTAATTTCTCCTTCTTCCATATCTGAAAATCCTTTGTCACATATTGCTTTTGTAATTTGTACAATTTCCGAGGCTTCATTTTCAATGGAAATAAAAATTATTGACAACTTCTAGCTGGTGCTGATGGCAGCAAGCATTCATTGTTGATGAATTTACTTTTTCCCATATGAGTTTAATCATTTCTATGTAGTGTGTTATGTTGAATTGCTTCCAAAATACCATTAGTGGGTTGTTCTTTGCTTTATCTAGTGCTTTATTTAGAGAGACGTAAACATGTCTACATTTAAATGCAGTGCTGTGAGGGCTTCAGTACTATATCCTGGAGAATTATCAAAAATTAGGAGAATTTTAAATTCACTTTTTAAATAATATTTTTCTTTTAATGAGTGAATTTTCAAACCAGCCATTAAAGAGGACTTTTGCAATATAATAGATTCTTTGCACTGTACCACGTATAATTGAAATTCTCATGCTGGAAAAATTAATTAGATACAATTAAGAATGCAAAATTTTGTTTTGCCTTTGGCAAGAGTTTACTGTATAGATATTTTGTGACCTTCTTTCATCATCATATCTGTTTGTTTTTGTTTAATGATATAAAACCCATTCTTCTTCTCACATTAGAAAACATATTATGTTTTGTGTTTTCAACAAAAGGCACTGACTGTATTTTGAGCCATCTGTTGATATTAAAATTAATTCATTTTGAGGAGAATGCCCATTTTTGGCAGAATGAATGGAAGTGCTAAACATTAGTATTTTCATTTGGATTTGAATCATGAAGAAGGAAGTAGCTGTTGCATATTTTAACAGTTTTTGTTCTATGCTACATGGACAGAAGCCACTTTCTATTAGGGTATCTTCAGAAAAAGTGTCTTCTTTAGACAGATATCTGTTGCATACTTTGTCATGTTTGACTAAATAAACAAGCAAGCTGGTGTAGGATTATTTTCACTGCTGATACACTTTTTAAAATACATGAGATTTCCTCAATTGAAATTCATATCATATTGCAGTTTATTGAAATTTATATAGATGATTTAAAACTGTATTTTGAAATTTAAGAAGGAAAAGATTCTGTTTTGATATTCAAGTCATATTGTTATGTTATAAATTACAAATATTTTTAGTGTTTATTAATGTAATCTAAATAATTATTAGATAATAGTTGTTATGTTGATATTATATGTGTCATCACTGATTTTATATTTCTTTCCAGAATTGGTGATTTTGAATACACTCCTGAATGTATTATATTTGATTTATTGAGGATACCTTTATACCATGGCTGGCTCATTGATCCACAGATGACAGATGTTGTGAAAGCTGTTGGGAAATGTAGTTATAATCAGTTAGTGGAGAAAATAATTAACTCGAAATCATCTTTGGATGCTGACCAAGCTACAGAAGGTAAGAAAACTTATTTTTGACTTAGTTTGGTAGTTTTATTGATTATGGTCTGAATTCTTAATAAGTGTTGCCCTGTATTAGCAGTTTACACTTTACAAACTGTGTTGAATTATGTAAGTATATCTGGCAATTTGTGTTCATTTTCAAATTTAGCTGTAGGTGGAAGATCAAAGTAATAACATATGCTTAGGTCCGCCCTTTCTGTTTCTGTTGAATATACAAGCCTCATACCAACCAGAATGCCTTAGGACAATAAGAACCTCTCTCAGGGCCATTCCTAGGCCACTGGCTGCTCGTGTACTTTCCTGAGATTTCTGCCCCCAAATAAAAAAAAAATGCTCAATAATTAATAAAGTTTTTATTTCATGCTTATTACTAAGTATTTACGTATGACAGATTGTATAAAAAGTACTTACATATGACACATTGTATGAAAAGTACTTATATATGACAAATTGTATAAAAAGTGCTTGCATATGACAAATACTTAGAATAAATAAAAAATATTTTGGCGTGGTATTGCGAGAGTCCGACCGTCCCTGATTTTCTCTGCCTGCGTACTTTTATTCCCTGTATCCCCACTAGGAATGGCCCTGCTTCATCTTAAATCTTGAAATTTGTATATATATTATCTGAGAGAGAAAACACAACACCAAGAATATATGGTTGTATAATTATGCAAATTGCAAAGAATATACAGCTGAATGATTTATGCAAATGATATGAAAGTTTATCATGCAATAAAGTAGCAAAATGCAATAGAAAGAAACATTAGATGAGTCAACAGTGGGTTCTATCAACATAAGAAACCCATTTTTAAGAACTTAACCTCTTATTGTATTAGTTGGTTATATTAACCCTCTAAGTGGCATGACCGGCTTTATCCAGTCATGAGATTTTTTGTCACTTGATACATATTAGCTTGAGATATTTCGCTTTCTTACTTTCTTTCATAATGTAAATGTAATATTAATGAATGTAACTTTATAAAAATAGGGGCTAAAATAAGTAATTATTTAAATTTAGCTAATAAATGCTGCATAAATACAGGTCTTCATGACAAATCCAAAAACTTGTGCTGCTCAGAGGGTTAATCCTTTCTTCATATCATAACTGAAACACCTATATGTGTCCACTATGCCAAGGATTTGGAGGTGATGGATTGAAGAAGGAAATGCAAGTCATACCAGGGGTGCTGGTACATCTAAGTGGGCATCAGCATATTTGTATTGAAGAACTAAAGACATGGGATGGTGGCCCTACAAAACATGACTCTCAAAATTATGTGAGATGTGCAGGTAACTGTGTGGCACAATAATGACATAATGTGAGTGTGACTGGAGCGCAGCAGCTGCGTGCGCACTCCTACCAGAATTTACAAAATGCTCTTCTCTAGTAAGGTGATGTATAACTGTATGTGGCAATCAGCAAACCCTGCCTGGTACCTATACCAGATGCTTCCTTGGCTATTGAAATCTTCAATTTTCTTGAAATTTACTTTTATCAACAAATCTTGCAAAAGCTGTTACATGACATTTATTCATACGATATGTTGACGTGTGTCAGTCTGAATAGGAAACTTATTTTTTAGTCCATTACCCAAAATTTACTCCTCTGGGAGGCATAATGAGCTGAAGTCTAGGTTTGAAACCCAGGTAAGAGACTTGAATGTTTGGATTTAAGTATCTTTTTAAATTGTGCACATTTAAAATCAATCAAACTGATAATTAATACTACTTGAGAAGCAGGTATTAGGAAATAGAGCACAAGGCCCTTAGATTTGTCCCGGAGGGGCAGCTTCTTGAACAAAATTGGGATGGAGCTCAGATAAATAGCCCTCATGTCTTGTATCATATATCCTAAAGCTCCTTCAGCATGAAACATGTCATCAATATGTTTTGCATAGTTTTAAATTGGAGTGCTTTTATTTCCTCATGTTGCATCTTTTTTGTATGGTGTCACTATAAGATCCATTGCAGTTTTATGAGTTTTCCTATTATATCTTGTCTTAAAGAAACAAAATGTTTTCAGTAATCAAATCAGACCAGTATTTTTTTATAAGTATGTCTGGCTGTAGAGAAGCTGGTAGTAATAATGACTCTTGAGTGTGGCACCATGAGATAGAAAATTCATGGGGATGATACCATTTTTGACCCAAAAAGTACAAGCTATGATTTTGTGTTTCTTTGAAATGGTTTTGAACCAGTGAATCGAAAAGTTAATACATGTTTCAATTCTGATATGAGAGGATGCATCTGCCTTTTATCTTAGGTAAAGACGTCTTGTCAAAACATTTGTTTCACATTTTAAGGTTTGAAATCTTCTTTTAGGGTTGCCACGCTACATGGAAAACCGGAAAAAGTCAGGGAACTCAAAAATTGACCAAAAAATTCAGGGAAAAGTCAGGGAATTTAAATATTTTAGTCAAAATCTGGAAAAGTTGGGGAATTTGATACAGCTCCCCCCAAAAAAAACGCAAGTTTTGTGCCGACGTTGGAAGCGATCACTTTTTTGCCGCACGTTAGCGTCATTCGGGGGGCAGCTGGCGTAGAGCCAATTTTCGCAGCTCCAATCAGATTGCCTTTTAGAAAGGCAAAGCAAGTTTCCAGTAACTTTGGTTTCCAGTAACCTCGAGAATTGAGAGACTCGTGCATGTGCAGTGCATGTTAAACTAAAGAAAATAAGTATTTTTGTATAAAACAAAATCTGTTTAATCATAGTGTACAGTACCATGGAGTTTAGAATAGCCTCCATGTACGGTACACACGGGATTTGGCGACATCATGATGATGAGCAGTAAATGGGTCATTTTGATGTTGGCGGCAATTTTCAAAATCGTGCTAAGGCCGTACCGTATAGTAGGATTTTACCACAAAATCTTTTAAACATTAAAAAAATTTTTTTTTCCTTTTTAATAAATGCCATATTTGTCATTTTGCAGTAAAATAAAAAAATAGTGATCAGTCATCTAGGCTAACCATTTAATATATTCGCCAAACTATCGTTGATTATTGTAATTCAGTTTTTAATTATTTTAATGTTATTCATATTATTTAATGTTGCTTCTGCCTTCTAAATTTATTTATTATTAGCAAATAATGCTTTCAAATTTCAGAAAATATTCTCTGGCATAATCCTGAAGCTAATTCTAGCATTATAATGACATAACATCACAAAATTTAATGCACATTATATATTATAATTAAAATAGTAATACTTTGGGGATTATATATGAGTCATATGTAATTGGCAAATTTTTGTGTTTTCAAGTGGTACCATAATTAATTTACCTCTTAGCACAGCCAAAGTGCATTATGCGGATAGACTGGAATTTTCTTAAAACACACCTGAAAACCTGCTAAAATCAGGGAATTTCATTCTCCTGTTTGAGTGGCAGCCCTGTTCTTTTATGGTCACAGACAGCCAGTAGACAACATTCCATTAATTAAAATTCTTCCATTAATTAAAATTCATCGTAGTATGCTATTTTATATTTGCACTCACAGGTTTGAATTTCATCTTTGTATGTGTACAATTAGGATTGTAATCATTACTTTTAGAAATCCATAAAAATGTTGCATCATTTTTATCAGTATATGTGGAAATTTTTTATTACACTTTTAGAAGAGCTAAGAATGAAATTTAAAAAAAATAACGAATGATTAAGAAAACACTTCTCTAAGTTGAAATAGTTGAGATACATTAAGTGGCTTAATATGTTTTTGTGTGTGTATAAATTGAAATATTAAATATATATAATTTGAAAATATTTTCAGAAGAGATAAAAATCAAAAACAAAACAAATGACTGAAAAAAACACTTGTATAAGGTGTAGTAATTAAGATATATAATAAATGATTTAATATGTATGTTTGTGTATATGTCTTAAACTATTTAAAAGGCAAAAGAGGAAAACCTCAATAATTTTTATTTATTTATCGTTAAAAATTGCATTTGATGAAACATATTTTGCTCTATTCTCTTGATCTGAACTTGGTAATAAATATTGCTTAAGGATGCCTCATAATCTTTCTTCCTAAATATCTTTTATATTTCAGCTTTGGTAGCAGAAAACTTTCTTGAAAAAACTGCATCACAATTGACGTATCATGGTCTTTGTGAACTTACATCTCATTTGAAAGAAGATGAATTGTGTGTTCTTTTCCGTAACAATCACTTCAGTTCTCTAATAAAGCACAAAGTAAGTTTAAGATGTTTGTTAAATAAAATCTAATACATGCACACACAGCCATATATATTTGTCTTGTAGAAAAAGATCTGAGCTCATTTTGCGCTCGGTAAATTTAAAGGAAAGCTATTGTAGTTTTGTATTATATGTGGAGGAAACAATCTTCTGAGAATTAGCCCTTTCCATAAACAGGGGGCTATTGATATAAGAAAGTGAAAAAGAAATGAAATTTTTTTCCTTATAATCAATTATCTGAAAATAGGCATAAGAGCAAGTTTATTTTAATGAATAATTTCTAGTGTAGTTCCATTATTATTAGTGTTGTTTAGCTTACTTTTTTGCTCAACTGAAAGATGTAGATGCATCTTGCAAAGAAAAAATTTCTACTAAGAAATTGAAAGCAGTGAAAGAAATCTAATGAAAAAATTATTTCTGATTTCTCATCATATGGACTTGCATTCTGTATTAGTAAAACTACTTGAGGAAGGGTTGAATTTCAGAACTTTACTTTTTATAAATATAAAATCGGTTTGTGTTTAACAGTATTCCAGTTATAATTTTACTTTCCTTTCTTGCAAACAAAAAATGATTATATTTTCTTAGAATGGACTTAACTGACTTGAAAGGCAGTTGTTTCATATCTAAATTCATTTCTAACTAGAAATATTATTATAAAAGTGGAATCATACTGGAAATATTTCTGTGATTCTTGATCATGGTATGACTAATGATTAAATTTAAAATTTGCTTATTTGACCTCCTTTCCTTTCTGTTTCCTTTTTCTGTGTTGTATTTAATTAATTTATTAATTAAAATATAATATAAAAAGAATCAATTAAGTAGGATTATTAAGGATACCTAAATGTTTTAGTAGAAATGAGAAAAATAAACAGTGCATAATAATGTAATATGCAGTGTACCATTCTTAATTAGTTATTTATTTCTTAGATGGTACCATTAAAACACTTTTTAAATTTGAACATGCGATAAAATAGGGGGAAAATTAAATGATTAAAACGACCAATTTTAGTAGCACTATGTGAGAAGTAAATAACTAAAAGTAGTAGACTGCATACTGCATGAGTACCAAAAAATGTTTAAATAGCCTTTTCGAGTTCCCATCAAAATTTATGTATTACTCTAGTAGAACTGGGAGCTGAAAAAATCAATCTTTGAAAAACCTTATTTGTATTTTTACTTGCTGTTAATTTATTTCATATTTATTAACAAATTTACAGTATTTTATATGCTTTTCTGTATAGTTATTTTTCTACTCTGTATTTCCTTATTTTTGAATTTCTTTTACTTTAAAATTATATGTATGTGAAAACATTACTATGATAAGTTAACAAACAGTATAGTTGATTAATATAATGTTGATTTCTTGTTAATGTAAATTTAGCATAAGCCTAGCAGGACATTAATGTAGTGTGTTAAAGATGTTATTGAATCTGTTATATCTCTCTATATTTTGTTTATATTTCTGAAAATGCAGTGTACTTGATTATGTGCCTTGGATTTGGTCACAGAGTTACGGAATTGTTTTTGGTACATGGTTTAAAATCCAGTATTATGAACTGTATTATTTATATTATTATGAATATATACCCTAACTTTAATGTACTGAACTCTCTCTATTTAGATATGTTTATTTATATATGGGGTGTTAATAGATTAAAGTTCTCAGATTGGTAAAATGGAACTGCAGGTCATGAATACCTCTCATCATGAACATATCTTTTTTTTTGGGGGGGGGTCATACTTTTATGTAAATAAGATCAATAGTCAGGATATTTGTAAAGAATTAAAAGTATTTTGTCTTATGTATACAACTGTACTTTTAAAATTGTTTTGAAATCTGTTTTTTGATTTTTAGAACTGTCTCTATCAACTTGTGACAGATCAAGGATTTTTGAACGAAAATGTTGTATGGGAGACTTTGAATAACATTGAAGGAGATGGTCAGTTTGTGGACTCTAGTTTTGTTTTGGTTCCCCCCAAGTCCTCCAATTTGCCTTTATCACCAAATGTTTCTGAAGAGCAGCAGATTGATCAAGAGTAAGTACTTTTCATTAGCTAAACATATGTTGAGAAAATTCTATTTTAGTGTCCTTTATTTTAACTTAGTCTTGTATGACATTACTCAGATTATGTGTAGTATTTAAATTATTATTTTTAGTTATAGTATTTGTTGATATTCCATGACCTTCATATAAGAATAGTTGAGGTACTTTGCTAATTTTAAATAATGCATACTTTTGATCTTATGTCCTTGCATTGGTAATTTTTATATACATTGTCTTACTGTATCAAATCTTAGCTGACAGCACTTTTTAGCCTTGAAAATATTTATGAAAAAGACATAAATAATAATATTATGCTTTAAAAGTTTTTCACTATTATATCATTTTATTATTTGAACTGACTGAAAATATTTTATGCATTCCTTGTATCTTACTGATTGCTTATTTTGAAAGCTATGAAGCATTTCTATTACATTACTTTAATTTGCAAAAAATTGTAAATGCATTATACATTTTATATTAAAAATGAAAAGGTAAAAGAAGCATCATTTTCACATACAAAATAATTTCAAATTTGCATCTGTAAATTATTGTGTGTAAGTAAAGTTTCTTTTGTAAGTAGGAAATCTTTTACATTATTTTCTATGTTGTTTTTCTGAGTGAATTTAATTACTTTATTATAATTTAGTCATCTGTATTTTCTTTAAATGAAATGTTCAGTTAGATTATTTCTAATTTAATGTTAGAAAATATTCAAAATTATGTGCAGAAATGTTACTTCATTTCTTAGCTTTTGTATGATAGATTATTTTTGTGTGAAATTTAATTAATATAATGTGCAATAAAAATGTTTTGTAGTTCACAAATTGTAATTCGAGATATACAATGTGTTAAAAATATTGAATATTATTTTCCATATTGTGGTTTCTTTAGTGTTTTTGTTATACAGATTTTAAGTTTGCTTTAAGTAATTTCTTCTTTTCTAAGCGTTTATTCTATGGTTCTATTATTTAATGGGTATCAGATTTTGATTTTTTTAGAGCAGTGCATTTATTGGCAGATCTGATGTTATGTGTTTGATACTGGCTTTAATCTAATTATCTTCATGGTATAATTGTGCAGTAACATGTAATTAGTAAATTGTAATAGTAATAATTGTAATATAATTGTAATAATTGTCATTTCATATTATATACAGAATTTCTACATTCATATTAAAATGGACTGATTTAAGTCTTTTAGAAGCTATAAATTCTGTTTAATAAAAGTCTTGTTTTATATTTTATGAAATGTTGCAGCATTAGTAGGAAATATATATATTTATGTAGAGAGAAAGAGGGAGAAATCTAGTAAAACCAAAAAAAAAAAAAAAAAAAATGCAAAACATAAAATGTTTTTATATGCATAGTTACAGTAGGATAAAGTATTTAATAATATGAGTTTCCTTCATTCAGAGCTAATTGACAATTCATAAAAATGTATAAAAGCAGTAATAATGTGTAAACATGAGAATAAAAGTAAAATACATGATAAATTAAAAGAAATTGTAGATGTGGAAATGTTGAAGTGAAAATCATACTACAGTGTAATAAACCTGAAACATCCTAAATTTCGTGTTAATTTTTAATGTAAGTAAGTGATCAGAGCAGTGTGAAGAAGAAAATTGAACAAAATTAATGTGGAGAAGAAATGAGTTAAGAAGAATGAAATTCTACATCAGTCTCGTCTCATTGAGGGTCAACAGCACATATACAGTTCCATTAGCTGCATTTTAAAAATTTACAGTCCAATCGCAAAAATAATTTTCGGAAACATTTTATGAGTCAAAAGGCAAAATTTAAGGCATAGTATTGGTTGAATGAGTCCAACCTTCTTCAGTTGTAGAATGATTAAAATGAAAATTTATGAAATTGATTAATAAAGTATAAAACAACAAACTCTGTGTTCATCATTACTTCAAGTCTAAAGTGCCAAAGTGCAATAAATAAAGTTATGAAGAAGTCAGTGTACGCTGAGAGAACATACACCTGATAAATTTAATATCAAATTAAATAAATTTAACTAAAAGAAATCCGTATTTAGTCAAGAACATAAAAAAGTAAGAAGAAAAAGATTCAATGCATTCACACTTAACTTAACCTGTTGTGGAAGTAATGGTGATTTGAAAGTTGTAGCATAATTTGCAGTATACAAAAAAAGCAAAATGTGACTGTGTTATAATAGTTGTTTTGGGTATAAAAATTGCTGTCTGAAAATAACGTATATTAAAGTAAAGAACATTAGAATAGAGAGTTATGTGAAAATAGAATGAATGAGCTGAGCTATTCATGATAGCTGAATGTTATGACATGAGAGAATTATGGTGTTAGTGTGTAGTTTCCTTTAAGTTGTAAGCAATTTCTCTCATAAATACGTGTAAAAAGATTTTTTATTGAAATATATGGAAGAAACAACTGAGCAGCTTTAAAAGCATTTTCATAGATTTTTTTAGTGGCAGTTTTTTTGTATTCACTTGTTAATAAACTAAGTCCTGATGGCTATCAAATCATTCCACAAGTAAGGTTGATTTTCTAACTGGATTTGTAAAAACACATTTTGACATTTTAAAGAAGTATTTTCCATGTATGCATTAAAGCAATTAAGCAAAATAGCTTCAGTCAGATAAATCCAGGCTTGCAAACAGGCAGGTGCTAATTTGTTTCATTAGCCTTTCACAGGAACAACATATTACAGGACATTAGATGCATCATGCTCATAATGATATGCTCATATGCAGTATAATAAAAGTAATCATGTAGCAGATGTATAAAATGTGGAGGATATTGAAAATGTGAAGTAAATGTGGAGGAAATATGGAAATGTGTTTTGAGTATTTGTTAGTGCCAAAGATAGTTCTGTAAATTTCAGCAAAGCTTAAAAGATGCTAAACCATCTGTATACTTTTTAATTAAATATATATATATATATACTGATGCACTGGAAGTTGCAGTTGAAAGAAATCCGTATGCAACTACTGAAGAGTTGGCAGAAGAGGTTAAATTCATCATCATTAACTGTCCATTGCCATTTGATAGAGCTTTGAATAGTACTCTTCTGTTATCAGGACCGAATTCAGATGTATATGTATATATGCATGCATGTATGCATATTCCTTTGAATAATGTCTAAGATTGGCAGGGGGCTGGCTCCACATGGACTTACTGATCAGAATCAAAGAGAGCCTGTGACCATGTGTTCTGTTCTTCATTAACATGAAAAATCGCCTCTTTGTCTCTCTTGACAAGTTGCTGGTAATTCAAAACCTGTGAATTTATTTTTTATGGAAAAGAATATGAGCACTTGAAACAGAATTTCAGAACTTTTTTCCAGTAAGGAGCTGATTTATTTAAGAATGTCATAAAAAACTTATAAGCATTGGAAGAATGTTATGGGTTTAGATGGAGAATAAACTGAAATCAGAATTAATTAAATGAAATAATGATAAATTAAGTAAAATGATAAAATATAATCTCATTTATTTTTTATTTCTTCAAAACCTGCTTCAGAAAATGGCATTACTCTGGGATAATCTGATAAATTTAATGGTTTTGGAAGGAAAAAGACTTTATTTACCATATAATAATGGTGTTATAGCAGTTTCAATAATCGTATGTAAATGGTCTATATTATTATTGCAAGTTATTTATGTGCATATATGCAACTACAACTTATATGCAGCAATTTCATAGAATGAAGCAGTGTTCTTTTTGTCCTTCCCCAGGCGGTATAGTGGTTAGGGTTACTGCAATACCAAAGGACTTGCGTTCGAATCCCGGAGAAAGCATCGCTGTTTGCAAATGTATAGTGTCTGTGCGGCATGGGGGGCACTTTAAATATGTAGTGAGCCAAAAGTTCTCTTTGAGAGGTTGGTTGTAGGGGAAGAGGGGTGGGCGATCCTTGGACCTGTTCACCAGGGGTGCTCCTTCAAAATTGGAGGTGGAACTGAGTGAAGTCATACTGTCACCTGTATGGTGCTCAAGACTCTTGCCAATGACAGGCACAATCTTTCTGTCCTTGCCACGATGAATTTCTTGGGCTTGTTCTGATACTACTGTTAGACAAGTAAGGTGAGACACAACAACACATTCTTTTTCATTCCATTATTACTTCTGTATGAGGATGATGCTAAGTGTGACAGCAATGGATCTTTTGCTTATATTTTTGTATTTTCTGAGCTAATTACAATTTAAAATTTAAATTATCAATTTTGGTGTTAAATTTATCAGTTGAATTTTTTCTTTATGTATTCACGGCTTATATATATATATATATTTTAAACTTACTGCATCTTGTCACTAAATAACAATGGATACAGTTTGCTCCTTTATGTTTTATTAAATAATTAACCTTTTTAGATTTTTGTTCCAGTACTTCTACAGCTATATTGTTACAGATTCATGAAAATTATTTTCGCTAGTGTACTGGAAAATTTGGAAATGCTACTAATGGAACCGCATATATATATCAACTGGTGATAAGACAAATGTAGAATTTCATTGTCCATACTGATATTATTTGGCCTTCATTGCTTCCATCATTTGGATATGAAATTATGGGAAAATCAAGGACTCTTTTGGTTTACTACTGTGTGGTATTACATTAACTTTCTTCCTTGCAGTCATTCTTATTTTTATTCTGATATTTATATATTTTAATATTTTTACAGATTCTTATGAATTGTTAGCATGCCGTGGATGAGAAAAACTTATATTATGAAATATTTTCTTTCTACTTGCATAACTGAGCGTAAATTTATATCTGTATCAGTTAAAGAAACGTATTGTAGCATTATATAACACTAAATGCAAAAATTATATTTCTTTTCTGCATACATAATTGTTTTATACACAATCCTTTTTCGGGAGGGGTGCTTTAACAAGCTTTTGCATATTAAGAAAAGTTCTTGCAAGTTACAGCACTTAAGTTCTGTGCCATAGGTTTTGTTTTCCCTCTTTCAATCTGCATTCTGGAATTTTGGATTTGGAAGTTATGCAAAAAGTTAGAGCTTACATGATTTAGAAGGCCAAGATTATATTGTTTGGATTACAATTGCATGTTTCGATATTAAAAATTATATTTGCAGTAAATAATGGTCTACAATTTTCTTGTAGACCTTAGAGCTGTTTAAACAGCTTTGATACTTGGTCAGACTTTCATACAGGATGTAATATCCTTTTAAACATTTAACAATTATCATAATTTACCTTGGATAGCCAAAACAGTGGATTATGAAGCATTGCTGTTACTATCCATGTGTGAAATGATTATGAATTTTGTAGTTCATTATTAGATGTAATTTATAGTTTATCTGTGCACCTTGAACATGCCAGAATTTTGTTTTTGAAACTCCCATAACTGTTATAGTAGTACTGTAACTGGTAATTGAAAATTTATTTATTACTGCTATAGTTTCACTACCTCACTACATGATTGGATTCTGTGATCTTTGGTTGTAAAATAAAAGTGCTCTTCCAGAACTGAACCCATTTGTACCAAACTGATGGAATAGCTTACATCAGATATCACTGCTGCTGTTGTCTTTTATGATGAACAGCTTTAAAGCATCTACTTAGAGTTCGTTCACTCTCAACATTGCACTTTTGCCTGGTTCGTGTCAGTGTTTCCCCTTATTTGGCTGGAACAATCATTGAAGTTATTTGATATGTAATGAGTGATATTGTCCAGAACTGGTGGGATGAATATTCTGAAAATCAAAGCGTCATTGATTTCAAGTAAAATTCTAAACTGGCAGAAATTCTGGAATAACTTTGTATTGTGCAAATATTGTCCTTTGTGATATATTTTTTGATAACTTATGCCATGAGTCATATTTAAGACACAATATTATGTTTAATTTGCTTAATTCCCCATTTCCTTTAAAATATGTCATATATGTTTCATTTGATTATTTAGATTTTTTGTTAGCATCCAGTTTGAAATGCTAAAGCAGGGGTTCCCAACCTTTATAACAATTTAGCAAAGAATGTGAACAGAAGTTTAGGGGGGGAATGGTTTATTAAATTCTTTTATTATTTTTAATTTAAAAAATATAAACAGATTTTCATAAATTAAATCATGGATTCTAATTGCACAAGAGTTTGATTTTAATCAGTGACCTGCCTTTGAAGTATTGATGCAGTTTTTTAAATATTTAGTGTAAAACTGTTTAACTTAAATCTCGAGTCATTTTCATCATCAATATTCAAAACGTTTCTTCTTTTCTGTAGTAAATTATTTACGTGATTAAATCCTAAATAAGAAGGAAAAGCCAGTAATGTTGGTTTGGAGACGACTTTTATTTTGGTATATTTGTCAGTGATGATTTTTATATTCCAAAACTTAGAACATCCATCTGTTTTAAATCTGACGTGACTTTGTATGACATAACTTTCTATCAATAAACAATTAATTATCAATTTTACCGATAAAAAATGTTGTAATCTTCATTATGCCGATAATTTGCAGGTACACATTTGGCTGACCCCCTAATTGACTACTTTGATCATCACTGACACCTCTCATAATTTCATCAGTCCATGAGGGGGTCTACCAATTCATTGGGAACTCCTTCTTTAAAGTTATTAAGTTTCATGTTTTGCTATTTAAGTTCTTATTGTATTGTAGAAGAATAAATACTTGTTTGCAAATATATAGAATAAAACACTCAAAAGTTCAGATGGACAATAAGCAGTCAGTATTGTATGTCACTTACAGCTGAATTATCTACTGAATGTGGTAACAGATCGTATAAAAATGATTGAACGGCTGCTACATTGATTTGATGTGAATAAAACCTGATTTTTTAGTCTGCCTTGATGTGCGATGCACTTGAAATAAACATAGTTTCAAGTGCACTGCATGGCAAGAAAATACATTTAAAATTTTATTTATCTGACAGGAATTTACGTTAATTAAGAATTTTGAAGCATATTTCTTTATAGGTGTTAAAATATACATACACTCTTAGACAAAAAAAAAAAAAAAAAAACACTGAGAACATATAAAGTAAATTGTACACAAATTGATATGCATACAGGTTTCGACGGAAAATGCAAAATTTTACATTTTGGCTGCCAATGAATGAACGGTTGTCGCTACAGCGCGTCTGATTTGTGCAACTGGCAGGATATTTAAGAGGAGAAAAAACGATTTCAGGTCATAAATTCTTCACAAATTTCATTCCGTGTACTCTGGTAGACAGTAACTATGCGCAGATGTCAGAATTTCAGAGAGGTCGTGTAGTTGGGCTCAGAAGCCGGTTGGTCTTATCGCAAATAGCGCGATATTTGACCAGGAGCGATGCCACTATTAGACGATGTTGGCAGGAATGGCTGAACCATGGCTGCGCACAGTGTCAAGAAGGAAGCAGTAGGTCTAGAGAAATGACAGAACATGAAGACCGAGCAATCGTCAGAGCCACACTCACAGCCCCAGATGCATCATTATCATCGATTATATGTGCAACTAGTGCTTCAGTGACCTCAAGGACCATTCATAGACGGCTCACAGAAAGGGGGCTGAGGTCACGGCACCCCTTGCGCCGACCATTGACCTCTGTACAACGTCAAGCCCGCTTGCAGTGGTGTCGGGCTCATTCACCCTGGAACGTCACTGACTGGAGTAGAATAGTCTGTAGTGATGAGTCCCGCTTTGAATTGAGCCTCGATGACCAGCAAAGGCGAATCTGGAGATGCCCCGGACACCAACCTGACCCGGTGTGATACCAACCTGTCTGTCTTCCGGCAGACAGGCCGACAACTAGGAGTGAAGGTCTGGAATGCCATTTTGTTTCATAGTAAGACCCCTTTGGTTGTCATCTGTCGCAACTTTACAGCACAGCTGTACGTCGACAAAGTTCTAAGACCCGTTGTGTTGCCCTTCATGTCATGCCACCCTGGGCTTACATTTCAGCAAGATAATACCTGCCCCCACACTGCACATGTTTCTACTGCTTGCCTTAATGCTTGCCAAACATTACCTTGGCCAGCAAGGTTGCCGGATCTCTCTCCTATTGAGCAAGATTGGAGCATTATGGGCAGGGCCTCCAACCAGCTCGGAATGTTGACGATCTAACACGGCAGTTGGCATGATGAATTTGGCAAGATGTCCCTCAGGAGGATATCCGTAACCTCTATCGATCGATGCCAAGCCGAATAACTGCTTGCATAAGGGCCAGAGATGGACAAATGTGTTACTGACTTTTTCACCTTATGAAGCTTTATCACTTCAATGAATTATCTAATTTTTCTCAAACTGTAATAATTTTTTTTTTCTGTACATGTACATCACTTTTACCGGTTTTTGTCCTATTCTGATTACTCCTTCTTAGGGTGTGTCTTTTTTTTTTTGTCTAAGAGTGTATATATAAAATTTTGCATTTTTCGTCGAAACCTGTATGCATATCAATTTGTGTCCAATTTGCTTTATATCTTCTCGGTGCGTCGTGGTGCTTCTTTTTTTTTTTTTGTCTAAGAGTGTATATATATATGAAAAAAAAGCGAGAAAGAGAAAATGTTTTATTTCTTGCATTTCTATATGTGTACAGATTGTGTCTTAAATCTGTTTGAAGTGAATTAGAATTGAATAGCGTATATGTTACATAAAACCTATGAAGCTGTGTATATTCTTATTTTATTACTTTATTGTATTACATTAATAGTGTTATGATTGTAATAATAATTGTATTAAATTATGCTACAGAATATGGGTTATGCTGATTGTTATAAAAGAACTAAATACTCCTGACTTTGTGGGTTAAAAGGGAGATGTAATATCAAAAGGTTTTTAAACTAGAAATCAGGAATATTGTTGCACTTGTATGCAGATTAAAGGTTAATTTTTCTTTGACCTTTTCAAATTTTACTTTATTATTATAAAATAAAAAAAAAAAAAAGTTAGGCTTGAGAAATAAACAGATAGTTTTGTAAGAATGTAAACAAAGGCAAAAGAGTATTAAAAAACTCATGTTAATATAAAATGAAGTTCATATGTCAACAGCTGGAGCAAAATTTGAGAAATCCGTTGAGTGTTAAAACATGTTGCATATTTAACATAAGCAATATGAATAATTGTCACATATTTTTATGAATTTAAGTTTTTTTTAGTTAGAATTTTTTTCTTCTTTAAATTTTTAATATTAAATTCTCATTGCATGTGTTTATTCTCTTTTGTATTTAATTCTGAAACTATAATTCAGAGTATAAGGGGATTCAGAAATAATGGTTCAATTTAAATTTATTTATTTGTGTTAGAAAGAATACACTGCAACCATATTGCCAAAAAATGGAAAAACATACTTCATCATTGTAAGATTTCAATGTGGATGCCATAAATGACATGGCAGTCATCAAAGCAGTGCTCATATTTTGTCCTGGCACATCCCAGCATATCCTGAGAAATTGACTGCATTTTTTCAAAGATGTGCTGCTTTAGTTCATCAAGGTTTTTGTGCTTTAGGAGACATATTTCTGTGTCTTTGAAGTAGTCTGAAAAAAGGGGAGAAAGGAATAGTGTATTAAATATCGCAGTTTTTCTGATGAGAGCAATATTGAAAAATGACACTTTCTTGTATGACCAACCTAGTGACTCAGTAAAGTGGTGCTCAGAAATATCCAGCTAAAAATGAGTGAGAGGTACTGCACCATCTGATTGAATGTTTAATGAGAAAGGTCTTCCATTCAAGACATAAGCCACTCTGTTGTCATGCCTGAGTAAAAGGGGCCAGTAACAATAAGCTAACAAACAAAGGGCTATAGATTCCATGTGTGCTCACTGACCAAAGCACATTCACTTCTGGTGAGTTCCCGCTGTGCTGTGTAATGATGTGTGGTACCTTTAATCTCTTATGTTCTGGTCATTCACATTTGCATATTGAAAAATAGCCTTGTCTTTGAACACTAATCTTTCAGTTAAACTGTCATTCTGTGAACATTTCTGTATTTTAGTGCAAAAATTAGGGTATTTTAGATTTTTGTCCTTTCTTGCAGGAGGTTTTATGGAATACAATGGTGACATTTTTATAGAATGTATGATATCACGATCCTTCTACTTTCCTGCTAGCCCACATTGTTGATTTTCTTGAATTATTTAACAAAAGCCTTAATCTTATCCACTCTATCTTCCAACTGTTTGTTTGGACAGTTGCCCAGCTGGTTAATGATGCTCACTGCCAAACTGATGGGTTTAGGTTCAAATCCAGGAGAAGGCTTTGATGTTTTTAAGCATATAGTGTTTGGGCAGCAAGGTAGCATTCAAAATACACAGCGAGCCAAAAGTCATCTCGAGAGGTTTGTGGTAGGGGAAAACAAGTGAAAGACCCTCGGACCCCCCTCCCAAAGTGTTTTCTCTCAAAATTGAAGCAGAAGCTTAACAGCTAAGAAGATCGAGTGATACTTAATATATACCTGTGGGAATGCATTGGTGTCAGCCTTGCTTCAACCTGTACCTGTCTATTTGAACATCTCAATCATTCTGTTGTGCATAAACAGTCAAAAAATTTAAACTGCTTTAGCCAAAGAGAAGTACTTTTTCAATAATTGGCTGCTTGCTGTTTTTAATGCTCTTGCTATAGGTATTTCTTTTTGCACCATTACTTCAGAATCACCATGTGTAAACCTGAAATGACTGTAACAAAACTGAAATCAGTAAACTTGAGTTAAAACATTTAGGTTTCTAACAATTTCCTAATAAATTAAATTACAATAAATTAACTCATCATTGAATGATTATTATATTATCTGAATAAAGCTTTATTAATACATAATTTTCTATAAACATTTAAAGCAGTTGTACAAAATAATGGAAACACTGTGCTCAAGAAGACAGCTTTGTTTCTTCTTATTACAGTGAAGAATGTAAAAATATGTGCCCTGATTTTAGTGTGTAGAGACATTAGATTATTTTTAAACAGGAGACGGGAAAAATGAGCAGTGCTCTCTTCGGAACTTGGATCTCTCGAATACACATCGAGTGTGCTGACCATTACGTCACGAAGGCATGCTAAGATGACGGGAGAAATACCTTATATACTCCCCCTTTTAAAGGGTGATTGGGCATTAAGGAACCCAGTCACCAAATCCTGGTGGTGAAGAAACATCATTAACCACCTTTTTTAGTTCAGGTGGCACTGTAGAGTCATTAGGATTTTGATGCAGGAGACATGAAGAATGAGCAATGCCCTCGCCGGGTCTTGAACCTCGGACCTCTCGAATACATACTAAGTGTGCTGGCCATTACACCACAAAGGCATGCTAAGAAATGCAGGAGAAATACCTTATATACTCCCTCTTTCAAAGGGTGACCAGGGTCTAGGAGACCCAATCACGAAATCCTGGTGTTGGAGAATTGTCATCCACCACCTTTTTTAGTTCGGGCGCCGCTGTAGAGTTAGTAGGTAATATAGAAGCATGAGACATGAAAAATGAGCAATGCCCTCGCCAGGACTCGAACCTCGGACCTCTCGGATATGCATTGTGTGTGCTGACAATTACGTCATGAAGGCCTGCTAAGAAGGCCATAGAAATACTTTATAAATGTAATTCATGGGTTTGTGTGAATGAAATTTTAGTGTTTACTTTGGCATCAGGTAGAAAACTGTCCTTAGCAATACAAAATGGAGACAGAATGAGGCCATACAGCTAATATCACAAATTAAGTACATGCCCATTAAGCAGGCAGAAGAACCTAGGAAGTCTGGAGGCAGTTCGTTGTTGAACAAGGTATTGTGGAGAACACATAACATTTTGAATAAAATTCTCTTGACTTCGGTTGCAATAACACACACACACACACACACACACAAAAAAAAAAAAAAAAATCTTTGCTCTTGAAGAAGGACCACCTGATCATTGCAGTGGCGTAGCTAGGGTGCAGCATTCAAGGGTTCCAAATTAATGCTACAGATTTTAGAATGAAATGTTTTTCATTCTTGGAACACAGAACGGGGCGCAAAATCTTTAGTTGTCCCCGGGCAGTGAAAAACCTAGCTACGCATCTGGATCATTGTCAGAATCATGACTTAGGATTTGCCAGGAGATGAAGAAATCAGTATCTTATTTCTTGAAGAAAGAAATATTCTTCACAAAGAAAGATTGCATTTGAATAACCACTTCATGAAATTAAAATGTGAAATTCATGAAATTAAAGCTGAAATAACTGTGTGAGTAATTTATTGTGTCAGGAGTTTGGAATAATTACATAAATTTAAGTGCCAGTTCCTTGTCATCTCTTCCAGATGTTAAAATTGATTGATGCAATGAAATTATGGAAACTGATGAAAACCACAAAAAGGGGAAAAAGTGTACTCTGTATTCTTTTCCCACATTGGGATTCTGAAGGATTTTACTGTTAAATTAAAGAAAGTTCCTCTTTACTATTTCTAGTCATTTCATTTCATCTGATACCAAGCCAAAGGTGTGGGGAAAGAAGTAAGCCAAAATGTGCGAGTATGACACCAAAAATTCATGATTGAAATTCATGATTTTAATTGAAAAGTACCAAATCTTGCATAAGCACACCAGCAATTTCATAAAGGATGCTTTTTTCAAGTTAAAAAATGATGTTCATAAAAGTGCTAGTAGCTTCAATGCTATACTCATCAAACTTAAACCTCATACAGCCATATTGTTCATGTGATATAGGATTCTCACTATTGAGTGAACAGTATATTGCATGTCTACTCTAAATTAAGCTTGCATAATATTACCTTAACTTTAAATTCCTTAATAGTGCTTTTATGAAGTATGTGCTTATATAATCAAACATCTTATATCATAAATATTGGCATTGACATATACATTTCTAGCTGTATTATGTTTATGATTTCCGTAGTTAAGGAACTAGTGTATTTATTTCTAAAGAATATAAATATTTTCCAGACTAATATCTTGACATGTGTTACGTGTGAAATAGCAGGTTAGATAATGGCTAGTATAATCTTGGTCTTTGTTAAAAAACAAAATGAAATCCTGTTATTCCTCTACAGTGCTGCCTGTCAGGGAAATGGAGTAGTTTTTGTGTGATGAATGGTTAACTTATTGCTTCCCATCATCCAGAATTTTTCAGTATCAATTCCATGGAGAACTCAATCTGTTATAAAGCGCAAACTGGTTCTACATCACATTAGGTGCATAATTCGTCCTTTTTCAAGATGTTGCCATTATTTTGTACAAACCCTGTATATGTAAAAGTTATTCATTCAATGTATGAAAAAAATATTATACTAAAAGCACTCCTAAGAAACTTAAGTTTAAAAAGTAGTATACTAAAAGCAGTTTTAATAAACTTAAAAAGTTTTATTAAGAACTGTGTATTATTGATTTTCACTTATGTATTTGTAGGATATGTAAAGTTGGAACTATCTATTGATGGATGCAGTTTCATTTAAACAACTGCTTTTTAATATAATTCGTGTATAAAGTCCACAGTTAATGTTATGTTAAGTAATATAACATTTTGAATGATTTCTTTGTTATAAAATCTTCTTCATTTCCTATTTGGAACTTCTAACTAATTGTTTGTTAATAAAGAGTAAAGAAGTGGATTTTAGAAATTTTTCCTTTTTGTGATTTTTGCATTAACTTTTTCATAATAGCAAATTTTGTTGCAGTTATTTGGTTGCTCTTAGTTTGCAAGAAGAGCAACAAAAGCAACAAAACAGCGAGCTTGAATGGGAAGACTTTAAAAAGAAAAAACTAGGAGTATCTAATGGCCTTACTGAGTATGTGCTTGTAATAATTATAAATGTTATGTTTTGTGTAAACATTTTAGTTGCATCAGTGTAATTTCTGCATGTTGTGTTGTAATGTGTCTTCTCTTTGTGTGCATGCAATATTTTGGATTTAAAATTGATATAAATCAGGGTAAACAGCCTATATTCTGTTGTATGCTTCATAGTTATAGGTCTCATAATTATCTTAAAAATAAATAAATGAATAATAAGTGAATAAATAAAAAGCCTTTATTTTGCATGTTAATTAATTTTAAATATTTACATTTCTCAGAATGTTTTATAAATAAATTGTGTTTATTCATATACTCATCTGCCTCCCCCCCAAAACTTTGTATAATGCAATGTATAGTATTTCTGACTGGAAGGCTTAAATGAAAACAATAACCTCAAAAAATAGATATATTAAATATTACCATAGTCTGTATTTAAAAAAAGTGAAATTTACTAATTTCAGTAATTCCCCCCCACCCAGGTGAGAAAGTAGTTAATGACTCAGATTACCATATTCGAAGGGCCAGGGTTTGAATCCCGTAGAAGCCATGGATGTAATTTGTCTTTCTGTTCATAGAAGGCAATGGAGGCCCACTTATTAGGTGCCTCCATTGCCTTCTGTGAACTTCTGTAATAAAGAGAACACTGCTGCCGTCTTAGTAGTGGACAACAGCTATAAATGGCTAAAACCTGCCTTTGGGGGATATATATATATATATATATATATTTATGTATCTAATGTATTGTCCTGTTTTTATATGCATAAAGCATATGCTGAAAATTTTAGGAGAGAATATGTAAAGGGAAGAAATATGTGGGTAATACTGTGTTTAAAATTATTTCAAATGACAAATATTTGCTATAAATATATTAAAAATGTCTTTTAATTGATTATAAAAGAAATTTTAATAACTAGTTTAATAAATGGCTCTTGCTGTGTATGATGGATTTCGAAGCTATCCTCAGAAGTTTAAAAACCTTTCAAATTAAAATCTCAAATCTTTTATTTCTTTACATGTACACTGCGGGAAAAAAAAAAGGGGGGGAACACTTTTATATCTTCTGTTCTACTGGGCCGATTGACGAAATTCAATCTGCGTTTTCTATGTCTCGAAAGCGCGACTTAAAATATGTATTAGATTTATATATCGCATTGTTCTAATGTAGGTGTTTTGACACAAAATTGGACTTTTTTTTAAATAACATGCCAATTTTTTTCCATATTTCAATTCTACAACTCAAATTATGCCAAACTGCCAAGTTTTGTAAAAATCGCACACTTAGTTTTTAAAAAATAAGCCATTAAAATTTTAGCTCCTGAATGTTAATCCAATTTGGTATGTATTTATTAATATCTCTTTTTTTATTACACATACGTGATTCCTTCTTTCACAGTTCGAAATTTAGGTTCACTCCAAATAAAATTCACCAATTTTTTATGATTTATTTTTAAATAATTTTTATAAATTTTTGGAAAAAAATTTTGAATTATAACCTATAAAATTTTTATCATCAACTTAAAGTAGATGTATTTCTAAGTATACCTGCAGAAAATTAAAGATTTTTATTCAAAATTTTCGAAGATATACATGAATTTATATGTTGGCACGTTTTGAAGTTTGGAATATTTGTTGAAAGCGATAATAACATCTAATGTGGTTTACTCACTTTGCTAAAATTATTTGAAATTAGAATGATGTGACTTTTTTCTGCTCATGCACAGTGTAAAAAGGTAGAATAATGTGACCTTTTTCCCACTTCTGCACACTAGAAGGGATAGGAAAGTAGGTTGCCATGTATTAAGAAGTTGGCCAAGTGAATTAATTATTCTTGAGAAAACTGAAAAAAATTCACAAAGTTAAATTTTTAAATTTCTCCATAAATTTTGCACCGAATTTTACAAAATTTAATAATTAGGCATAATTTGAGTTGTAGAATCAAAATATGGGAAAAAAATTGGTATGTTATTTCAGAAAAAGACCCATTTTGTGTCAAAATACCTATGTTAGAACAATAGTATATACGGGATTCGTACGGTCCTTAAGAGTCCTTAAAAGTCCTTAGGTTTATTGAAATTGATTTTTGGTCCTTAAAAAGGCCTTAATTTCGTCCAAAATTGGCAGAAGGTCCTTAATTTTAATTATCTGGTGAATTAGCATTTTGGATGAATATTTTTGGCAATTAACTGACAAATATGGTTATCTTTTGAATGGGTAAACGGGTTCATGGGTTATAATTTGTTCCTATTTCTAATATAAGTGATGAGATACTCGAGTTTCTGAGCAAGAAGTGAAACATAAGCATTTCGAAATTATTTCATTTTTTCTAATGAAGAGCTCTTGTAGAGCTTTTTGCTTTTGAGAACATGAATTCTTTTATTAAATGGTTCTAAATTTGGCGACTTATCAACATTTTGGTTATTTTAAGATCAGTTTCTATAGAAAATTTTTAATTCCGAGATCTGGGAATTTTTCAATGATTTTTTTTAAAACATTGTAACATTGGTAAATTTCATTAAAATAATGGTAATATATTGAAATTATACTTATAAAATTAAAGTAAAACATTTTCATTTTTCTCGTTCATATTGTAAAGTTCCATTTTGGCCACTTATACAATATTTTTAATCTGAAAAATAAACAAGGTATAAAGCTTAAAGCACAATTTGCAAAAAAGTTCTTAGCAAAAGCAAAATAGGCTATGTAATTAATTAAAAATGTCTTCTTTGTAATTTTTTCATGGTAAGAGTCTTTTCCATGTAATTGTGTCAGAATTCTCAGAATATGAATTAATTTTCTCTATAAAATTAATTTTACACTTCCCCCCCTCTGATTTTTTTTCCAAAATATTTCTGGTTTTTATCTGTTACAGAATTGGTAGGCATAATTTTTCTTTAGGATTGTAGACATTGCAGATTGGAAAGTTTAGAAGGATTTGAAGGCAAATAGACCCACGATTGTAGAAGATTCCAGAAAAATGTAACAAAATAAAAAATGTCTCCATGGTATTAACACGTAATGGATGTATTTTACAGGAAGTTTGCGATGAATTTTGTACTTTTTGGAGAACATCTGTAAGAACATTGAAAACATAATATTTGAATGTTTTACTTCTGAAACTAGAATCTTTTCCTTAACATGTTTATTTTCGTTACTTTTCACTAGACACAAGCATAGAAAATATCAAAAATGCTTCTAGTCTTATCATTCATGTAATATGTCTTAATGCATCATACACAGGATTGGCACTAAGTATTTTTACACCTGATGCAATCTCTGTGGATCGTAAATTCTGCTTCCAGTACCTGCTCTAAATTCTAAAAGTTTTGCCATTTCTAGATTTTGTTGCTTGGTGTAAATCTGCCAGCTCTGTAAACTGGCCCTCACCATACATATTTAATATTTTTCTGAATGTTCATATTACTAAAGAAATAAAATTAGCATTGTATTGAAATTGTATAGAAAAATACATTCTATATGCATTTAGTTTTTAAGAATATCAGAAATCTTTAATTAAATCCAAAAAATTCTAAAAGGAAAAGGAAACGTGTTGAAGGAAGAAGCTGAATGTATAAAGAGAAAGAAAATTATTTTTCAATTATATGTACAGTTATGTAAATACCCAGTTGTTTATAATTTCAGCCTTTACTATAATTTCCCATTTCTATTTCCTCACCAGAATGCAAATCACTTAAACAGTTTTTATACTTAAATTTTTGGAGTGTGTGTAAGACAGGGTGTGTTTCTGACCTCTGCTTGCTTGTTGCATTAGTTCCTGCCGCCAGCTCTGATAATTTGTAATTATTTGTCTTTGCATTATCGTTATCGACATTTGAATTTGTTATGACGATAGAGTCACTGAACCAGCTTAATTAAAATTAAATTGTATAGTATTTTACCACTAGTCCAAATTTTTAGTTTGAATTTGTCTCTTTTTGTTTAATTACATCATCACGAGCTGTAATTGATTTTCTTAGCTTAAGAACATGCCTTTATGTTCTAAGTTCTTTTTAAATAAGCCAAATTTTTGTCTGACTTAGTTACTTTCAGACATAGCGATGATTTGCTTCAAGTCGAAGTTTAGGATTATTTTACTTTTACCAGATCAAGTAAATCCTATTGTGGAGAGGTTGACAAATTAAAGCATGCAGAAATTACTGAGAACACTGGTTTCCTTGTTGAGACAAATTTCTAATTGTTAGAAAGGTGGTGAAAGAGAAAAAAATCGATATAAATTAGCCAAAATGTCTGGGAAGGCTTCGAATTAAAAAGACGTATAGATATTTTGTTGAGTGTTGTTGCTAGCTTTTAATGTGTAATTATCCTAATATTGTTTAAGACTCAATGTCATAAATTACATGTATTTTAAACTATGAAAATTTATTGGATTGCCGTTTTAATAAGGCTTTTTTAACAAATATTGTTAACAAATAAATCAAATTTAATAGTGGCCATGTAAACCCATAATGACTAAGGTTATCTAGCTACCTAATTTAATTATTTATAACTAGCTTCTTGCCCTTAAAAATTAAAGTGAGTTACTACCTTTCATTAATGCTTACCGTGGTCACAAGGTAAAACACAAAAATGTAAAAATTCATCTAAAACTTATTCTTTGCATCTAGTAAGACTTAAAGTAATACAAAACAGCTTATCACCTCTGGTGTTTATTGGAATGTTGCTGGCTTATTGGAACCTTAAAGTACATTAACTGGATTACAACCACTGGAACTCTACACGAAGCTACGACACTAACTGCATCAGACAGAGTTCAACTAACTTTCAAAACTGGCTACCTGCATCAGGCCTTTCAGGTTTGTTCTGACCAGCAAGTCTCTCTCTAGGCAAGCAGCAGCAGTAACAATAGACAGTCTTTTGTTATGAATCAGGCTGATTATGATTTTATTTCTCATTTTAACCTATGCCGCTTGACGTAATAAATCTACCTGCTGTTTACTAAATCTCTAGATTGTGACAAAGCAAGTATGTGACAAAATGAGACATAAAAATAATCAACATAAAGCTAATTGTTAGTAAAACATAAATATAATGTCACTTATCTTCTTTCAAATATTTCCAATTATTACAAATGTAAAATATTTAGTGCTTTATTTTATTCTCAAATTTATTAATAATTATGTTAATTATGTTTAATAGTAATGCATCCTGCTTACGGATCTATTTTATTTTTAGGATGGTATTACAAAAGTGAAGTTCAGGCATAGATAATGTTTTAAACTGAATTTATTCAGTTCCCATTTGCTCATAGATCCTTAATTTTTTTCATTAATGGTCCTTAAAAGTACTTAATTTCTGCGTATAGAAATGTGTACGAACCCTATATATATAAATCTAATACATATCCTAAGTCATACTCTCGAGACATGGAAAACACTTGAATTGTGTCAATCAGCCCAGTAGAACGGGAGATGTAGAACTGTCCCCCCCCTTTTTTTTGCGCAGTATACAAAGCAAAATCTCTGTGTCCATCAAAAGTTGCTGACCTTCTGTTCTAAGATCCATTGCTGACCTGTTTCTGCTATTCATTGTGCTATTTTTATGTTTTCTACTTTTGCTGTTTTTGTATGTTTCTTTAATTTTCTGTGATTAATAACTCATTGATAATTTTTAAATAATCTGATTTATTTGTTTTGTGAAGTTTGAAACTATGATATCTGTATTTCTCTCAGTTGTGTAACTAAAGTTTGGTGATATTTATATAATAGTTGTATGTATTTTTTGTATGCTTTAATATTTTACTGATATTAATTAATTATTTCAAACACTGAAGTACTATTAGGTAGAAGTAAAATTAATAATTTGACATTGGAAATAGATAATAAAGCAGAGTAAATTTGAGTTGACTGAAGAAATAAAAAATAATAAAGTAATTAACTGAAAGATGCATAGATAGCAATAAAATAATAATATATATAAGTTTCTGGATGTTATTATGAAAGCAGTGCAGTTATTCTGAGAGATTGAACACCCTTGTCATAAAACTGTTTATTTTTATCTAAATTTTTGCCGCTGTTTGTGGTTTGATTATAAACAGGTTTGATAATATAGAACTGGATGTTCTTATTATCAAACCTGCATCTTATTATAGTTTAGTGACGGAATGTGTATTTTATTATTGTTTTTTATTAAATTTTTCTTGATCTTTTTTAATATTGTAAGGACTGTTCTGTATAATTATTTGATATATTTCATATATCAAGTAACTATATTTGTAATTTATATATATATATTTGTAATAGTGCAAGC
>KK117279.1:34716-48239 GCA_000611955.2 Stegodyphus mimosarum
ACTTTATTTCCAGAATGCAATTTCAGTGGCTTTTGTGTAGGATATATTTCTTAATTCCTAAGTATAATAATTAATTGCCGAATATTTTAATCTAATCCCAGATAGGTTATTCTTCAGTATGCATTAAAGAAAAAAAAAAGATTCTTGAATTCCTCACTGCTCTAGGATTTTTGTTATTAATCAATGTAAAACTGTACTTGGTTATGCAAAAGATGTATAATGTTTTGTCAGGAAAGATACTGTGTTCTCCATAATTCCTAAGTATAATAATTAATTGCCGAATATTTTAATCTAATCCCAGATAGGTTATTCTTCAGTATGCATTAAAGAAAAAAAAAAGATTCTTGAATTCCTCACTGCTCTAGGATTTTTGTTATTAATCAATGTAAAACTGTACTTGGTTATGCAAAAGATGTATAATGTTTTGTCAGGAAAGATACTGTGTTCTCCATTAACAATTACTGAAGCTGTATGTTAAATGCATGGCTCTGGAACCATATGAAACATTCATCTTTATAGTGATTTAAATTATTTATTCTTTTTATTGCAATTTAGTATAGAAATACATTAAATTAGATTTTGTAATTCAGTGTATATCATAAATGTAAATTTCATTAATTGCACTTCAGTAGCATCGTTAGTATTTAACAAGCAGAAGCTTTCTGTTCTAGAGAGTAATGGAATCACATATTTATCAAAAGATTCATAGCATTATCTATCATGAAAATGTTAATTTTTCTAGATGCTAAAAGTATCCTTTTTGCATTTTTCTATGCTAATCACATATTCTCCATAGCTGTGGTATAATTAATACTGTGTTATGACACTTCACATATCTTCAAAGAGATTTTGTAGAAAAGATGACATTTAAGCACCTGAAAATTATGGACATAGGAGGTAGTTATCTTGTTCTTAACTCAAACAGCACTAAGTGTGATCTTTTGGCCTGTGAATATCATTTACAAAACCTATTTTATGCAACTAGGGAAAAATTTCTAACATTTCTCATCGCAGCTGGCTCAAGTCTGTAATCATTGCTCAGCTTAATATCAAAATAAAAGATTACCATGCTGTTTGGTATTTAGTTACTAAGATTAAAAAAAAAAAAAGTTTAGGCATCACTCTGAGTCATTTCTCAATCTACCAATTGACAGTCATGTGGTGATTGAAGCAAAAAGTTATAAAAAATTATCTACCATGTTGGTGTCAGAGATATAAGTTATTCACTAAGTCTAAAATTAGTAATGAACTTTGATGAAATATTTCAATTTGAGATATTTATATGAAGCGAAAAGGACACTACGGAGCCAGATAGTTAATCATACATTTTTGTGTTACTAAATGAGTGTGTTTCTTTGAAAGTACCGGTATTTCATTAAGTATAAATAAAGAGCCAGGATCCTCAACATGCTTTATGGGGAAATGTGTACTACACATGCATGAAGCATTAAATTTATGTTAAAAGCAAGACTTTATTCCTGGAATCTTTTTCCTCTTTTTCTCTTTTTACACAAAATTTGTTTAAAAAAATATAAATAAAAATAAATTGCTGGTTGTTCATAGGTAGATTTCAAACTTTGTACTGTATAATAGTTATGAAATTGTCAGTGGGATATATAATGGAAATGTAGATATGCATAGTTTTAATAATTTCATCAGTGCTTAAGCTTGGTATCACATCTGCAATCTTCTATTAAGATGATACAGGCATCTAATTCATTATTTCAGGCTATATGCTTCCAATCCTACGTGATCCATTGTTAATCTTCTTATTCATAAATGGGATAATGGATCTGGCATCATACTACCAACAGTGGAATTTAGGTGGATTTGAATATTCATGAATTTGAATTTAGGAAGAGTAAACTGTTTTTTTGTACCTTTTTGGTATGATCTATTTGGTTCTCTGAAGTTACTCGAGATAGTTTTGTAAACATTAAGGTGTCATGCGAAGTAGTTCTGATTCTGCATTTATACAATCTATTAAGGTTGGCTTTCTATGTTTTATGGGAGAACTTGTATATTACTCAAATTATTATCACATTCTTTATACTACCATATGTATGTTCCACCAATCATACAATGATGTAATATTATTGCTTGGAAGATTTTCAGATAATTTCATACACCAAAAATATTTTTCATTGTTGTCTAATTATGCTTTTATACAATTTGATTGTAAATAGTCTACATTTGTGTTTTTGTCAGAATATGTGTATTTGTGTTACATTCTTCATGCTATCGTATGATAAAATTTTCAGTATTTTGTATATTTCTGATAGGAATTGACCCAATTACAAGGCTTCTGTTGCTTAACTATTATGATTTTATATTGTGTCACAGATCTGATTATCTGACTGTCCTGAGAATGATTTGCTAATTTTTTTAGAAAATATTTTTATTTATTAAGCTGTCTGCAAAGTATGCAGTATTAGTGGTTTTAATTGCATTAATTAAACATACAAGAGCAGTAGGGGATAAGTTGTTTTAAATAGTTTAAGTTGTGGATTTTATAATATCTTGCTTATGAATGGAGCATATGATTATCATGTCATTGATTTTGCCGAGATTCTATGTAATTATAAAGGACTTTAAAGTAACTATATGTATGAACAGACAAAAAGCATACCACAGAAACAAGGAAGGCAAGAAAACCAAGGATAAAGCTCTGTGGAACATTCATGTTATTTAAATTCCTTTCTCAGTACTGCTAATCCTGTGATATCACATAATTTAAATCCTCAAACTGAATCTTGCTGCTGCCATTATCCTTTATTCACTAATATTTTTAGTACTTTGTTTTGAAACATATTTATTTAATATTACTTTATTTTGAAAGAAAATTTATTCATGTTAAAAGAGAATGATGCAAAAAATAAAGCACAACAAAAATTAATTTATAATGAAAGTGATTTTTAATATTTTTCAATAAATTAATTAACTGGTTTGTCATAAAAATTTTCAAATATCCCTTGCTGATATTAGAAACATTGGGCAAAAAAAAAGGGGGGAAAGTTCTGTATTTCCCATTCTACTGGGACGATTGATGAAATTCAAATTGCATTTTTCATGTCTCAAAAGTGCGACTTAAGATATATATTAGAGTTATATATAGCATTGTTCTCATAGGTATATGGCCACAAAATTTGAAATACCGTACCATTTTGTTTCCCTATTTCAATTCTATAACTTAAATTATGCATAGATATGAAATTTTATAATTTTTGGTGAGAAATTAATGGAGAAATTCAGTTTGTACCAAGAATAATTCACATCGCGAATTTCTTAATTTAGAACAACCTCTTTTCCTTTCCTTTTTTTCATTGTACATAAGGGGGGAGTCGTACATGAGAGGAAGAGTGATTCATGGATGTATTGTTCATACATTCAAGTAATTTTAACAAAGTGCGTGAACCACATTTGATATTATTATTGATTATAACAAATACGCCAAATTTCAAAACACGGCAATATGTAAATTCACGTATATCTCTTGAAATTTTGAATAAAAAACTCTGCAGCTATGCTTACTTTAAGATGGTAGTAAAAATTTTATAGGTCATAATTCAAAATTTTTTTCAAAAAATTTATAAAAAATATTTAAAATACAAAAAATAAATCATAAAAAAGGAGCAAATTTTATTTGGAATGAACCTAAATTTCAAAATGTAAAAAGAAGAATCAGATAAGTTTAATAAAAAAAGAGATGTTAATAAATATATACCAAATTCAATTAACATGGAGGAGGTAAAATTTTGAGAGCTAATTTTTTAAAAACTACTTGTGGAATTTTTACAAAACTTGGTACTTTGTTATAATTTGAGTCATAGAAACAAAATATTAAAAAACAGTTAATATGCTATTTCAGAAAAAGTCCGATTTTGTGTCAAAATACCTATGTTAGAACAATGCTGTATATAAATCTAATATTTATCCTAAGTTGTGTTTTCAAGACATGAAAAACACAACTAGAATTTCATTATTCGGCCCAGTAGAACTGACCCACTTTTCTTTTCACAGTGTACATTGAATAAATAATGGTTTATCAAATTAAAATTTCTGTTCATATTATCAGGGTTGCCATGCTTCCCGGAAAACCTGAAAAACCAGTATAAATCCGGGAATTCGAGAATTGACCAAAAAATCCGGGGAATTTCATACAGCAGTCCCCCAAAAAGTGATTTTTGCATCAGTGTTGGAAGCGATCACTTTCTTTATGAATTACGTATCACATTAGCATCATTTGGGCAGGTAGTATAGAGCCAATTTTCACAGCTCCAATCAGATTGTGTTTTAGAGTGGCAAAGCAAGTTTTCAGCAATCTTAAGAATCGAGAGACTCGCATGTGCAGTGCATGTTGAACTAAAGAAAATACCTTTCCTGTCTTGTATAAAATAAAATCGGTTTATCCTAGTGTATGGTACACATCGATTTGGCGACATTATGATGAGCAGTAAATGGGTCATTTTGGTGTTGGTGACAAATTTTCAAAATCGTGGCAAGGCTGTACCGTATACTAGAATTTTATCACAAAACCTTTTAAACTCTTTTTTTTCTTTTTTAATAAATACCTTATTTGTCACTTTGCAGTAAAATTAAAAAAATAGTAATCAGTCATCTGAGCTAACTATTTAGTATCACTACGCTCTTTTGCAAAAAAATCGAAGCACCAAGAAGGAGTTATGCAATTGTGATGAAATTTGGTTTGCAAAAACATCTTGATCAAACATGCAAATGATCAAGGTTTCAAGGCAAATGAACAGAAATTGCGATCATAGTGCACAATTTGCAAAGCATAAAACCAGTAACAGAAGTGGAAAATTTACCTTTTTTTGTTGCTGCCATTGCAATTCCGTACAGAAGCAACTAAAGTTGCCATTAAGACAATATCGAAGACCTTACAGACAACTAAACGACTTCAAATGTGGTCACATTGTAGGGCTGCTTTAAGCTGGGTGGTCATACCGAGCAATAGGCCACCACCTGCATTGTACAGACAGTGCTGTGCAAAGATGTTGGCAGCAATGGTGCTACAAGGAAATTGCCAACGAAATTTAGGCTTTGGAAGGCCAATGAGCACAAATGCAAGGCAAGATAGGATGATTGTTTACAAGACCCGAACCTCCCCAGCGGTATCATTGTCAACCATTCAGTGCATTACAACCACGTCTATACCTCCCGTGATACCGTCCACCATCTCACAGCACTTGTCTGAGGTGGGGTTATGCTCATAGAGGCCTTTAAGACCTTTGTTTACCTTTGAAGCCACAACATCGGTGGAGTTGTCTGGAGTGGTGTCGCAGCCGATCATCATTACTGCCATCAGACTGGCATCATATAGCGTTCAGCGATGAATCCTGTTTCACTCTTGAAGCAGATGGCCACCGTGTTCGTGTCTGGAGAGGACAGGGCCAGCGGTTCCAATCAGCCTTTGTTTTACAAAGGCATACATCCATAACCCTTGGTTTGATGGTGTGGGGCGCTATTTCTTATGACAGCATGTCATCATCTTTAGTCATCCTTTAGGCATCATCTTTAGTCTTACAATTTTAACTGCTCAATGTTATGTTGATACCATCCTGCGGCCAGTTGTATTACCCTTCGTGGCACATCATTCTGGGGCCATTTTCCAAAACGATAATGCCAGACCACATACATATCTCTGGACTGTCTCCGTGCAGTTGATACTCTTTCTTGGCCAGCAAGGTCACCAGACCTTTGGGACGTGGTAGGCTGCCAGATTCGGGCACCACAAAGTATCGCAGATCTGGAGCAACAACTGATGAATGAATGGGAGAATGTGTCACAGGATAACATTAGGAACCTCTACCACTCCTTGCCTTTACGAATTCAAGTATGCATTGTCACCAGGAGCGGTTCGACTAACTGCTAATTTGAACACTCAGTGGGTGATTGTGAGCCGTGAACAGGTACTATGACCTTAATTTTTTAATTTATTATCTGTGTATGAGCTATACACATATTCAATTTCATCAAAAACAACCACTTCCTTCATGGTGCTCCAATTTTTTTTGCAAAAGAGTCTATATTTGCCCAAATATCGTTCATTATTGTAATTCAGTTTTTAGTCTTTAAGTAATTAACTTTATTAATGTTATTTGTATAATTTAATGTGTCTTTTTCCTTCTAGATTTATTTATTATTAGTTAAAAATACTTTCAAATTTCAGGTAATTTTCTCTGGTATACTCCTGAAACCGATTCTAGCAGCATGACCATCGGGAAATTTTATGCACATATTTTTTGCTTATGTATACTACTAAATAAATATAAAATATCTGAATTTATTTAAAAATATCAGTAAATAGATTTCTTTCGTTTAGCTGCAAAATGTCTGCCAAAAAAAAAAAAAACATTTTTTAGTCCAGATTGGGCAGATTCTAATCTCAATCTTCAGTTGAGAAAACAACTATTATAATTAAAATAGTAATGCTTTGGGGATTATATAATATAAGTCATATGTAATTGGCAAATTTTTGTGTTTTCAAGTAGTATCATAATTAATTTACCTCTTAGCACAGCCAAAGTGCATTATGCGGATAGACTGGAATTTTTTGTAAAACTCACCTGGGAAAGTCAGAGAATTTCATTTTCCTGCTTGAGTGGCAACTTTGTATTGTGTATTTGAGAAATAATATAAAATAGAGAAAAATATGAATCCACTTAATGTTACAAACAACATGTGGTAAGTTCTTCGTTTTTCTCTGAAAATAAATAGGAATACTCCCCCCATTGAAATTTTTCAGAAAAGTTATGCTTGATGTCAGTATTTTTTATCTTTTATTATGGAAAAATGCACTGAAGTAGAGCAAAATAAATGAAAAATTGCTTTTAAAATGAAGTTCTTCTTTCTTTCATTCTTTAGTCATTTAAAAATTTCTGTCATTAAGGAATTTTCTTTGAAAATAACATGATATTAAAAGGAATTAATTAATACTACATTGGTTATCATAAATTAAGGAAAAATCACAAAAATAGTGATAACTCCCTCAAAAATAAGCCAAACCGTGTAAAATTTGAATATGTTGCCAAGTCAGAGTAGTTGAGTGAAACTGCAATATGCAAATTAATGGTGCTGTACTCGGAATACGTCATCTGCAAGGAGCATAAAAGTCCATGTTTAAGAGCAAGCCCACATATTTCACTGTGATAGTGACATCAGAAATCTGAGATAGCCAATTCTTAACAATGATCTCAAGGCATCATTTGCCTCCAGAACTACGATGGAGAACCATTGGGAGACTAGAGGCAGGACTAAGTCAAACAGAAGTGGCCAGATGGCTAAATGTGAGTTCTTCTGTGGTTCATAGACCTTGGAGGCAATTTCAAACCACAGATTCGGCATCTAGCTGGTTCAGCCAAGGATGGCTTACTGCTACGATGAGCAGCGATGACCGATATTTGACATTATGTGCATGCAGGAATAGAACCGCTACTCCAACTCTTCATAGATCCTCCCTTGCTGCAGCCACCGGAAGGTTGGTGTCAACATCAACTGTGCGTAGAAGGCTTCACGAAGGTGGTCTGTATGCGAGTGACCAGCCATTTATATGCTGCTCACGTCACGCCATAGGAGGGACTGTTTGCAGTGGGCAGGCACTACAACATGTCCACTGCACACCTGATCAATGGAGGACTGTTCTCTTTACGGATGAGTCCAGGTTTAGTTTAGAAAGCGATAGAGGCATTATTTGATATAGAGAGAACCTGGAACCCGTTATCATCTGTAAAGCGATGCATATGGAAGAGGCAGTGTCTGTGTTTGGGGTGACATCTCTTTGGGTGGATGCACAGACCTCCATGCCGTGAATGCTCAGGTTTATAGCGATGACATCCTTGATGCTTATGTGCACCCATATGCCATGGCAATAGGTGATACTTTCCTGTTACAGGACGACAACGTAAGATCACACAGGGCTTGCATTATAGATGATTATCATCAACACGAAACAATTATGCGCATGGAGTGGCCAGCTCGATCTCCGGACTTGAATCATATCGAGCATGTTTGGGATGCATTAGGGAGACGTCTAACTGCTCTCAATCCGCCATCTCAGAGCCTTGCCAAGCTTGCAACTTTGCAAGAGCAATGGCTCTCGCTTCCTATGGAACTGATAGACCGCATATTTGAAAGCATCTCACATCGCTGTATGTGCTGCTAGAGGCGATCATATTCCATAGTGAAGGTACTTTTCCTATAGCAAACTGACACCTTCGATTTGTTCATTTTATACATGTGCTAATTTCTATACTACCATAATTGTCCAGTAATTTCTTTTTATGTTATTTGATATTTTACTATGTGTTGTATATTGTGGGTAAGTTTCATAAAATTCTACATGTAACATTTTCAGTAACTGTGATTTTTGTGATTTTTCCTTAATTTATGATAACCAGTGTTTAGGTGTTTACTATTAAATATATATTTGAATGCATGATAAAATCTTAGTAAGATGAAACTTATCCATATTCAAATTAGGATTTATTTACACAAGTTACTTAAATGTGAAGTAATAATATTACAGCATTTCAAAATCAAAACTTACAGAAGCATTTTACCATGTACCTCACATCATCAAGTCCAGAATTGGTGTATTCTCGCGACGTCTGTCTGCTTTCTCTTCTCCGAGACGCATCACCACCTGTTCTCCCTTGTCTTCCTCCGAGGCGTACCTTTTAAGAAATCTAGTCCAACGAAATCGCTGTAAATGTAATAAAAAAAGTTGCTGGCCGCAGTGAAATCTTGGGCAAGGAGCTTTATGCAGTATCGTAAAGTTAACAATCCTGTATGAAGGAAGGAAAATTTAAATAACATGAATGTTGCTTAGAACTTTTGTTACTCTTGAGAAGTGTTCATTGTGTTCATTCATGCATTTATATTAAGGTCCTCTATAATTATGCAGAATATTTAGAGGAGGAATAGTTCCTCTGTTTTTGATTTAAGCTAATCATATTTGTTAATATAACTCTTTAGCTTGCATGCTAGATAAAATCACTGACACTAAAGTTTGTCCTAGTAAAATGTATGCAAATATTTCTGCTGCTGCTATGTATACAAATTACATAAAACTGTCATGAGAAAGAGGTATTTTTCTGATTTAATGCCAAGATGACCCTGGTACTTTATGCATTTTTAATATAATGCCTGAATTTCTTGGACATATTTCAAGATGTACTTATATATATACTTTTTACAGACATCACAATATTCCACGCCGTATATATATGGCCATGCCACTCAGATGATTAATTTTATTGACTACTGTTGATAAAATTATAATAATTGGTGTTGATAATAAGTAAAGACAAATTATTGTTATATTCCTATTGTAAATGACTGAGTAATTTTCTAGATATATTGAGATAAGGAGTTGGGGTTTTAATGTATGTTTTCATTATAATTTTGCATCAGTGTGATGGTTCACAGATGCAGCTCCAACATTGATGGACCGGGATTGAAATTCTGAATAGAGCATAAATGTTTTGTGCATTAATAATGTCTTTGTGCAGTGGGAACATTTAAATATTTGCTGGTAGAAGAACAGAGGTATGAAATATTTGGATTTCATTTTTCGGGTGTTGTTTAGATAGAGCTGAGCTGTGCCATAGTTTCTATTATTAAAAGCCTTCGATCATTGATGGGTGAAAATGCATCATTCAACAGTCATTCATGAAGTTGAACTCTGTGGCTAATGTAAGGGATTAGATACAAGAAACAGTATCTTTATTGTAAGAAAGGGGAAGGCTTTCTGTAATATGCTGTATTTTATTGATTTCATTTGCCTGAAATTTATAGCAAAAACTTCTCAGCACTTTTTTTTTAATTCTTTATTTTTTCTTTATTATTATTTTTTAAGTGTACATATGTATTTTGTTATGTATTGGCATAAAAATGTATTAATTATTATTATTTTTTAATAACTGAAGTGAGGAATTGGCGAAAAGATTACAAGAAGAAGAGATGAGAGAACAGGACAATCAAAGGCCACAGCAGGAAGTTCCCCAACATAATACAAGAAACAGATCTAGGGATGTAAGTCATATCAAAGAAACTTCTTCATGATTCTACGACTTTCCCTCTCCTAATATGTCCTCTTTTCCTTTCTGCTTTAACTGTTTTGTTTTGCTTAAATAAACTTTTTTCACCTTTTCTGTGTTCTTTTATTAATAAATTTAAGTTTTAACTATTATTTTTATTTTTATTGTTCTTTATCCATTTTTTGCTGATTTTCTGCATTGATTTATATATTTTGAACTATTAAACTTCTCATTTATAAACTCACTTTTTAAAAAACCTGTTAAACTTCAACTATTCGTTTTTAAGCAAATTGAAATTTATAATTAATGCTTGCAAAATCAGAAGCTAATATTCCTTGAGTCAGAAACTGATGCAATTAAAAAAAGATTTTTCCAAGAACTACAGATGCAATTTTGGTATATAAAACTGAAAGTCCGGAATCAAGAAAGATAAAAGATGTGAACTTTATGTAGTGGTTAGAAAGAGGAAACACTATGCATTAGTGCTTTTACAGCAGAATCTATAAATTGAGATATAAGAGCATAATAATGTGATGAAAAGAAACTGATATTATGCTATGGTAGATGATATTGGTTAAACCCTTAAGTTCCATTAGCATATATATTTACTTTTAAAACTTTTCTCTTTTAAGTGTCATGGGCATAAATGTGCATGATTTCAAATATTGTCAGTACTAATAGAAAATGCACTGTGGAGTATAATGGCATTGAAAAGTGGCTATCACAAATTGCGTAAAATGTATCTGCATTAATAGGGCTCATATTCATATCGCAGATAGGAAAAATCGAAAATATCCATGCAACCAGACTTTCACCAGGATTAATCTAAAATGAACAACCAGTCTTATATACTTGGCCATTGGTGGGTCATTTGATGATGAGAAAATTAATTGAATGTAATATCATGATTTATGTTTTGATTTAATATTTCATATTACGTGCATGTTTGATATTTCACCAGCTTAAAAATCTTTTATCTGAATTTTTGCTTTTGTAAGTTTTTCAGATTATTGAAGTTAAATTTGTTTATTTTTAAAATTATGCTTTATAGTTTTCTCTTTAAATAAAAGTAGATCCTTCCCATTTTCTTGCAATTTTTTATATCATATTGTTACAGATTTTGTATTTAATTTGCTATTTCTAGTAGAATTATAATTAAAATTGTTTTATATCCCCGTGCAATGCAGCACGTGACTTACTTTGAGAGAAAGCTGTGAACTTTTTATCGGACTTTTACATTCAATCTATTATGAACCGGTATACATGCAACACTTTTTATTGTCAGAAGTGAGATTTGAATGCCAATAACAAGAGCAATGGAGGAGCAGTTAAATCAGATCATGGCAGCCTTTCTTGCATTTAAAGAAGAGATGAAAGATTCTGTAAAAGAAGAGGTAGAAGCTGGTCAAGTTTCTGTTAAAGAAGAAATGAAGCCATTCAAGAAAAGATGGAAGCTGTTTAAAGATGAAATGAAAGTGGACCAAGAGGAAATGAAAAGAGAAATCACCTGCATAATAGAAAATAAATTTGAAGCTATGGAAGACAGAATTGACATGGTTGAAAACAGAATTGGAGAAATTGAAGAAAGAGTTTCTGCCATTCAACAACAAACCAAACAAATTGATGACAGGGTTTCTGCAGTTCCTAAATAAGTTGATACCTTAAAGAAGTGCATAGCTACAGCAGAAAACAGTTCTGAAGGTTTAAAATTTCTACCCATGCTTGCTCTTCCATCTCTGAAGCTATCCACATATGATGGGAAGACCTCCTGGCAAGTGTATAAGACACAATTTTCTATAGTGGCAGAAGTGAATGAATGGGATTCCCAAGGTAAGGCCTGTCATCTTGCCGCTTTTTTGAGAGCAGATACAGCGGATATCGTTCAGACTGTTCCCAAAAACAAAAGGCTTGATTTCAAAGCTCTGTCTGGCGCATTGGAGCTGCACTATGGAGGGAAGTGCTTAAAAGACTTGAGGAGGCTTCAATTAAAATCAAGTTAACAGAAGCCTATGGAAATGCTGCAGGAACTTGCCACAGATGTAGAAAAGCTATCTCATCTCGCCTCTTCGGAATGCTCAACAGAAACAAGAGAAATCCTGTCTATGCAAATCTTTCATCGATGGCATCCAGGACCCTGAAAAGAACTGCTCATGTTTAGGAGCCAGTGGATCAAGTCACTATTCATCTAGACAATTTAACCAGACAACTTAGTGTCTTGAAACAAAATATTAGTGACAAGAAACCGACCCTAAAGTGCTGGAACTGCGGTGTGGAAGGGCACATAGGAAGAAACTGCAGAACACCCCAGGGTATGGATGTTAAGACCGTGCAAGGAGGGAAATGGTCAATTTAAATCGACTCAGATTACTGCAGTGAGTGGTGGCAGTAATGGGTTTTTCATCATGGTGGGGGGGGGAATATCACTGAAGTTCCTTGCAATATGACCATCAATACAGGAGCCAATGTTATCATCATTCGAAAAGATGTGGCTCAACAATTGAAAAACAAACTCATTTGGATTCCGCCATGCATTACCCTTCAGACTGGTCCAGCGAGAAGATTGACATAGAGGAGAAATTAAACGTTAACATCACATTTGGAAGTGCCGTCTATGATCATATGGCATATGTGGCTGATATCACAGATCCTTGCATACTTGGATAAGACTATCTAAGGAAACACAATTTTTGCTTGGACTTTAAAAGAACAAGCTGCTTTCTACCTCTGAGGACATAACTTTATTCGGAATCAACAATGGAGGAGTTAAATGTATCCGCACAATCATAGCTCAAGATGATATCACAATACCTGCAAGAACAGAATTTTTACTTCCTGGATCAATAGCCAAAAATAGAAATTTCCACTACAGCATCATAGAGTATGCCAAGAACTGTAACAGCCTGAAAGAAATATGCACTCGTCGACTTGTCGAGGACCGGTGAGAGTTGCCAATGTAAAAGAGAAGGCGAGAGGTATTAAGAAAGGTGAAATGGTTGCAGCATGTACTCCAGTGACCAGCGTTAAACGAAACAATAATACTTCGGAATCCGTGTCCTCAGAGCACATTACATCAGAGTTATTGCAGAATGCACAATTATGCAATGAACAGAGGAAAGCTGCTGAACTTATCATTCAAGATCTTCATGATGTTTTCTCCCACTTATCTTCTGTCATGGGTCAAACAAGTTTGACGCAGCATAGAATCGATGCTGGTGATCATCCACCAATCAAGCAACATCCAAGACGTCTACTGATTGCTAAACAGGAAGAGGTAAGAACTCTTTTAAAGGACATGCAAGAAAGATGTCATCGAGCCATCAGCAAGTCCATGGGCATCTCCCATCGCTTTCATCAGAAAGAGAGATGGTTCAACAAGATTTTGCATTGATTATCGGCAGTTGAATGAGGTTACAAAGAAAGACAGCTATCCTCTTCCTAGAATTGACGATATTCTAGACACTCTTT
>KK117279.1:55526-114533 GCA_000611955.2 Stegodyphus mimosarum
CCCCCCCCCCAAAAGTGCATGAAATGATAGATTTTGTTGCATCCAGTTTTTTATTTAAAAATTTCTGATATCACTTCAATCATTTGATTCCCCCCCCCAAAAAGAGGAAGACATCCCCTATTTTTGGCATTATTGGCAAAACTGCAAACTCCAGCAACCACAACCTCATGCCACTCTCAGTTAAGAAAGCAAGTGCACGAGCATTTTCTTAATAAATTGGATAATGAAGCTGTTATTTTTGCTGCTGATTTGACTGGCATTTCTGTAACAAGCATAAATCGCATGAAGTCCTAACTGAAAGAAAGTGGTGGATTTTTGACTCTGGTATAAAAATGACCTCTGAATGTCAATATGCAAACCCGAATCAAATGATATCATGAGTTAATTTTAACAGTAAAATAATGAAAAAGTTCACAGTTTCTTTTTATGGTATAAAATTTCTACCATGAGAAAAATAACAGAAGTTATAAATGATGAAGCTGATTTGCTAAATATATCCATTTGCACAATAAGACGAATAATGAATGATTTAGGGTTTGCATATAAAAAACAAAAACTCCAGTTAATTTGGATTGAGCATGACTATATTGAGTGCTGATACACAGATATTTAAGAAATATAAAAAAATAGCATGCACAAGATAGAACAATTTATTATATTGATGAAACTTTGGTAAATTTTTGGCATTGTGAAACCAAACTTTTGCAGGATATGACCATAAAATGTGCTGTTTTTTTTTTTTTTTTTTTTTTTTTTTTTAACCATAAAATGTGCTGTTTTTTTTTTTTTTTTTTTTTTGAGGGGCCCTTTAACTGGTTTAATTGCTTAATTATGGAAAGGTTCAGGATGTTCTTCATGTGGTAACAAGGCTAGATTTGTTTTTGAAGCATATCATATATTCAAAGATATAATTAGCTAAAGGAGATTATTATAGGAAAATGAACGCAGAATACTATCAAAATTAGTTTGTAAAAATATCACTACCTAACTTGCAACCTAACAAACCACAGCATTTTCTCTAAAAGCATTCCTCCTTCAGGTACAAGGAAAGCAGACCTTTAGCTTTGGTTGACAGGAAAAAATATTCCTTGGGAAGGTGATGTGTTGAAGACAGAACTTTTAGTCCTCGATTCTGAGGTTTGAAAACATTTTGAATTGCATCGTATTGATTCTGTAGCTGTTAAACACAAGACATACTGTACTCTATTTACCACCATATCATTGCAAATAAAAATTATGAAGTTCATAAATTGATTTGATAACTCCTATGCAGTGGACATAACAGAGTGAGGCACAAAATAGAAGAAGAGGAAATGGGGAAATTAGATTGCCTGTTGGAGAACACGGTTGAGTGTATGAAATTTAACATTGATGAGCAGGGTAATTCAGACTCTTCAGACAATAATCTTAGTGAGAATGAATATCTCAGTTAAAATAAAGACTTTTTCAAGGCCACAAATTAAAAAAAAAAAAAAAAGAAAGAAAGAAAACAGAACTATAAACAATATAAAAATGTAAAATAAATACATCTTTTATAAAACACAGTATGAAATTGTCCCACCAAAGAGGCAAGTAGTTAAGGCCGCTGAATAATGGTAGTTTTACTTAAGTTCAAATCCAAGTGAGCAAGCTGGCTTCAGGATTTTTTTCCGTTGTTTTCCTTATGTGTAAATGAATATGAGCCTGTTTCCTTTAGAAAGTCCTCCATGAATACATCTCACTCCTTAATTAGATAGCCCTTACAGCAACTTGGTTATTAATACACTCGATATGCAAGTGATTCCATCTAAGAAAAGGAATAGCTAGACTTTCCATGTAATATTCTTGTTTATTTTATACCTCGAAGAAAGTGCATTATTTTCACTTAATTTGTACAATCCTATCCCAGCAAAATATAACTGTCTAATTCTCGGAGAGCTGAATTAATATACCCTCAGTATAAATCTGCTCCTCAGTATAAATTAATATACCCCTGCTATAAATCTGCTATAAATTGCTCTCTCTATAAATTGAGGAATGTTAAAGCAATGCATTCCTCCTGGGCAAAATAAAAGATATATCTTTCATACTTCATTGTACGAAGCAGTTTCTCAAGAGTTTTTCATTTGATAAAGCATAAGAACTTTTATTTATTTTTTAAATACAATCAACTAGTCATTAATTAATATGCTGCATAATTTAAAGGTAATAATTGCATTTCTGAATAATTTTTATACCTTTTTAAGAATGAATCCAATTGATGTAAATGAAATGTAATTTGTATCAATGAGAAGCACTGTTATGATATAACTAACAATTTAAAAGAAAACGCCGTGTGATTTTAAATAAGTGGGCTTGATATCTGCGATTTAAAAGCAATCCACCCATTTCTTGATAATTTCAATCTCTATTTAGCTGTTAATTACTTGTCTAATTGATATAAATTAAAATTTATTTAATTAATAATAAATCTACTGGCAATTCTTATGAACATTTGCACTTTGTTGTAATTAACAGATTAAAAGGTTGTGTTTGTGACATCATTTATTTGGTACTGATCTTCTTTTCATAATTTTAATGCATGTTTTATGGTGTGCAGATGATTATCTGGGCATGATTGGAAGAGTATATGACTTAGGAGACAATTAATACAAGATATAATTTTTATGACATCTGCTAGTAAATGTACTTAGAGTATTTCAAGAAGCTGAAAATTAAGGTCTAATTAATGTCTTTTGGAAAAAAAAAAAAAAAACCCACAAGCTTTGCGGTTTTCCAAGCAGAATTGATTAAACTCTTACAAATTGGAAGAAAAAAATTGTTTCCCCTGACTTTATGTTTTATTTTTAGCTAAATGAATGGTTTGGGGAGAGATTTAAGCCAGAATGCAAAGAATACATTGTTGGTTCTTCAATTTTAAGTAACGATTCATTTTCTAAATATCATCATATCCATATATGTTACATTTAGCTAACAGTGAAAAATTGCACATAAATTAAGAAAATAAAAATCATGTAGTATAATTAATGATCAGATTCAACATATAAAAAGATTGTTAGTTACTAGATATGCTAGCTTTTGCAAGAAGTAGGCAAAGTGCAGCAAATTGGAGTAGTTGAACATCTGCAGGCAGTTTGGTGCATATGGGTAACTTGAAGAGCAGGGTGGAAAGCTGTGATAAGATCATTCTAGCTTTGTACTGCTCACAGGTTAGATTGTCCTGAGATATAGAACCTCCAATCATTTGTAGTTTTTCCTGTAATTAATAATCCTTTTGCTTTGAATTTACATTCATTTACATGCATCAGTGTTGCACTACACATGTAAAGTTTAATAATTTTTCTTTGTGTCAAAATTTGTATAGGCAGTGAGTGTATTATAGGACAAATCTTAGAGTGCCATTTTGACTCAGAGCTTTTGTGACAGAAAGTTGCATGGGTGGATGGTGGACCTTCTGGCCATTGCCTTTCATTGGCATGGCTGTGAAGGGCTCAGGAGTTTGGATACCCCTCTAACTCCGAAGCAGACATGACAGATTCGTTTGTGCTGTCTGCTGAGTTCTTCAGTGGAGAGGTGCATTCATTTCCTTTCATGCCCTAGCTTTTATGAACAGCATGCAACCTACCATTTCTTACCATGTTAAATTAACTTTTTTCTCCTCATTTCTATACCTTTTTAATGATAGTATTGTTTGAAAAATATTTTTTTGTTTAAATTGTTGGATCATAACAAAAAAAATATTTTTTCATTATGAAAGAAGTTATTTAATTTTTTTAAAATGACCCTATTGCTGTTTTAAAACTGTGAATATTTATTGTGTTAATGTTTGTATGAGCTTGTTTTTATTATTATTATTTCAGTTTTTTGAGTTATTATTTTGAGTGAATCTTTTTCCTGATATGCTTTAAAATTTATATTTTTTCTTCCATTAAATGAAATTTTAAAATATGACATAATAGTGAATTTGTTATTATAATGCTTTCTTTGTTTTAGTGTATCATCTTATGATTAACTGGCATTCAAGACATCTTTAAACTGCTTCTGAGAAGTGCTTTCTGGTGGCCTTAAACAGACTTAAATAGTCAAGAAAACCCCTATGAAACTATGAAAAAATATACAACCTGATAATCTGCATATTTTGATTACAATTTTCAGTTCTTAGACGTAGTTCAAAGTAGTGTATTTTCGATATTCGGCAGTATTCGTACATATATATTCTTTTTTTTATAAAGCAGTATTAGATTTTCTAAAGCTTGAAGTAGCATGTGTTAGTATGTTATGAATTCTATTCATTTTCTTGTTCATTTAATGCAAATAGTTTCCATTTATGTGCTATTAAAATATGTTATCAAGATCTGAATGCATGGACATGTATTCATATTTATGTGGCTGTACATGTTCGTAACTATGTGTGTGTGTATACATATATATATATATATTTTCAGTGTAAATGTGTTTCATGATTTCTCTGCCTTATTAATTGCAACAATATTGATTGTGATAATGTGTGTTTATAAAATAATGGTAAAAATTAAGTATTTATTCATTCTTTTATATTTTCGTATTAAATATATTTTCTGTTGACCTAGAGCTTTAAATCATGTTGCAAATCTGACTAGATTATATATTTACTTCTGATAATTAAAATTTCAGATAAAAAATATATATATATATATATATAAACTAAAACTATTTTTATATTGTGATCTTATGTTGCATGTTGTAAAATGTTTAAATATGTTAGACAAGTAATTATTTTATTTTTTTTTTTGACTTTCTTAGTTCTTTGGTTTTTTGTATCCCCTTATATATTAAAAAATTAGAATTCAGTATCTGATATAAATGATAGTTCAGCTGCTTATGTTTAAAAACCTGCTGAAATTTTCTAACTTTATTAACATCTGGGTCAGTAATGTAAAACATTTGAAGATGAAAAACATTTTATTAGAAAGCTTTTATACTTATATAGTGTAGATAAAATATCAAAATTTTATAATGTTGCAAAACTGATTAGGACCTCACAATTTTTTTCATAAAGTACAGAAATTTTGTGACAGAAAAGACATAGAAAAGGTGAACTTTGAATGGCAAATGGTGCTGATTTAATATGTAATTTTAAAAGGATTGTGTTAATAATAATGGGAATAAAGAGTAATGTGGATATTTCCCACATATTCTGACAAATACTTTGTGTGATTAGTAATGGAAAGCTGTATAATGTACTTTTTTAAATGGTGTTTCACAAATAAAAACAACAAAAAATTTTGAGAGAATAAATTTTTTCTTTATGAACTATTTCTGTTCTTGGAAATGACAAAAATGTTGTTCAGAATTATTGAAGATAATTTTATAAAGCTGAAATAGTACACAATTTTCTGTTTTATTTTGTATTTATTTATATTGTAGCTTTCATGTTAACTGCCATTTAAGGTAGCAGTCATGCTTTCTGAGAAAAGGGTTTTTAAAGGCATCTCTGGACATTTTTAATTTTGATTTCTGGTTTTGAATACTACATGTAGACTTTATAGCAAGTTTGCTTATACATTGATATATATATATATATATATAATCAAGAGATTAGTTATATATTTCTGATATATAATGAAGAGACAGATTCTCATCACAATCATTAAATAATAGTAGTTTCATAATAAGTGATTGTTAAATTAATGGACACCTGAGAATGCAAGTAGCAATGGTTAAATTCATACCTTCATCTTTGGTACTACTATACTTGCAGTGTTACTCAGTGGATGTGAGATTAGAAGAAAGTTGTTAAAACTGTCCTGTTAGGTGTGAGCACCAATATTTTCCTTTTTCAAACATGTTTTTGTATCACATGAAGATAATTACATTATTCTGTACAAGCAACATAACTGAAAAATGCCAAATAGGAAACAAAAGGGAATTTACTTTGCAAACTTAAGTCATGTAAATAACTTTTATTTCATTCAGACAAAAATTATGTCATCCGAAATGATTCAAATTCTAATAAACTTAATTAAAAAATTGATAAGAAAAGGAAACAAAATTAAGGGAAACAATTTATTTACATTAAAAAATGTAACTTCATAAAATTAAATGAAATGTGCCCTTTCACATGAGCAGAATAAGTTAAAAAAATAATTAAGGTGCAAAATATTTGATAAATGGGTTTAAAGACAGTAAAAAAGCAAGACAAATCAACAGTCCTCTGAACAAGGTACAACATACAAAGCTGTTGAGCCATAATATATATAGCAAGTTTAGTCGCAGGAAAGTACAAATTGTAAATAGAAAAAATTGAAATTCAAGATAATTTAAAATTTCAGAGAATAATGAATATTATAAAAGTAGATGTAAAATACATGATGTGTCTTTACTGATTCACTTAATAAATTAAGTGAATTTTGAAGGCAAATGTATTATCTATTTGAAATTGGAATCAAAATAAACTTTTTAAAGAATGGATGAAGTTTTCGGAACAGTTTCTGTAATGAATTTGGAGAGTATATAATGATAAATATTGAAATAAAATGTGTATAATTTTCATTTTAACACTCAAAATTTAACTTATGTGTCTGAAATAGTATTATTCATAAATGCTATGCAATATAGTAAACTGGTACTTTAAAAATAAAATATATATAAATTTAAAGTAAGATTTTAAAATTCTTCTAAATAAAATTCAGTATTCTGATGATTCCCAGTTATGCTTTTTCTTTTCTTTTAGTAGGAACAGTTACTTAACTGTTTTATATCTTGAGAATGCAGTATTTTTTAAATAACAAAAATCGTACATTCTGATAAATTAGACATGTTTCTTGAGTTTTTAAATATTTGACGTACAATAGAGTTGCTTGAGTTTGGTTTATTTGATTATGGCAAAGCACTTGAGGGCTATCTCCTAAGCGGAGAGTTGCCTTCTTGGAAGACTTTCTGAGGAATACTGGCTTGTATCTGTGTTACACATGTGGAAAACCGTCGACACTTACATGAAAGTTTGCAGAAAATGCTATTTAAAAATAGAAACATGTCCTCCAATTTATTTATTAAACATAACTCTTAGTTCCTGAAACACATTTCCAGATTTTTTCAAACCACTCAATTTAACATGGTCATTGCTGATTATGTGCTAGTATGTGAAGTGGTGTTGTCTAATAGCCAAATTGTGCCTGTATGTGGTAAAACATAATGTTAACGCATCATTCCATTCTAAGTGGCATTGTGCCTTTAGTGTGTGTAGTTGTATAGGCATAGTAGTAAATGCATTAAATTCAACCTTTTTGTTTTGCATTTTTCATGTAAATTTTTTTCAAAATTTTTTCACAATATGAGCAACAATAAGAGACAATTTAGCAGGACCATTCTAAACAAGCAAGATATGACAGTTAATGGATAATAAACTTGCGAAATATTTTGGAAGACAGTTTATCAGGTGAATGTGTGAGTGAATTTAGTTTCTCAGGTAAAGAAGAATATGTTGCATATGCAGATGATTCTGAATAATTTGATAATTGTATATATATATATATATATATATATATGAAGAAAAAATTTTGACCAAATTTAAACTTAATTGAAAAAATTGAATAAAAGAATCTGTTTTGCTAGGAAATGTAATTTGGAATGACGAGTCAACATCTGTGAAGTTTTTGCCTTAAATTAAAGGGAAGTTTCTTATATTTACTGTGGCAGAAAACGTATTAAAGATCAGATTTAATGATTTTGAAATATCAAAATGGAGAATTTAACAGCTTATGAATCAGAATAGCATAAGACTTGTTAAATCTCAATTAATGCTATAGAGACATTAGGTATTTTTGGAAGCATCAGACATGAAAAATGAGCAACGCCTTCGCCGGGAATCGAACCACGGACCTCCCGGTTACGCGTCGAGCATGCAGACCACTACACCACGAAGGCATGCGAAGAAGGTGGGAGAAATACCTTATAATGCTAGCATTAAAAGTACCGTATGTACCCGCATATAATTCGAGATATTTTGGACAAAAAAAAAAAAAGACTTCAAAGTGGGAGGGTCGACTTATACGCGGGGCCATAAAAAATTAAAAGAATTGGAAGTTCAAAAATTTCTTTATATAATGCAATTGTTTTCTTTCCGCACTCAAATTGGGATGACTTATCAAATAAGTCACTTACTTGAAGTAACGACTGTGGCCGTAATTCCGGAAGGATTGACATCCGTCATTTAACCCCTAGATGTCTGCCTCAATAAGCCCTTCAAAGTAAATGTTAGAAAATATTGGGCAGAGTGGATTAGTTCCTGTCGACCAACATTTACAAAGGGAGGCAACATTAAAAAGCCCGATATTACATTAATTGCTCAGTGGGTTAAAGATGCTTGGAACGAAATGATTATAAAATCATTTAAAAAATGTTGTATTAGCAACGAACTAGATGGCACGGAAGATGATGCTGTTTTTGAAAGTGAAAATGACGACGAAGGCTCTAGTAGTGATTGTAACAATACAGAGTTTGAGACTGAAAATATGTATGATGACGACAGAAGAGTTCTATGAAATGTTTGGCGAATCGGACGTTGAAGGATTTTGATTTTGTTTATTTACCAAGATATTTTTTATCGTATATTTACTTTTTATTTCTCAGATGATTTTGAATAAATGTAGTACTTAAAAAAATTTTTTTCGAAGTTTCTCAATCGATTTCTTAAGTGGGGAGTCGACTTACACGCGGGTTTCTTATTTTCTACGAATTTTTTATGTCGAAGTGGGGGGTCGACTTATACGCAGGTATATACGGTAACATGAATAGGGCCTTGAGTTTATCAAAGTTGCTATAGAGGTGCTATTATATTTATTTAACCAGCCTACAAATGGTTACTGGCTGATGCTTTGAAAAAAAAAATATTAAGAACTATACAATTTTATTTATTTGTGCTTTATAACTTATCAGGATTGATTATTTTATTCTATAATTGAACATTGTTACATTGTCATTTCCAAAATTGATAAAATTGGTCTAATTATTAAAATTATATGCACAGTCAAATGGAATTTTGAAGCTCATACATGCAACTGTGTCTGTACTGCTGTATCTGTGAAAGGCTTTTAATATTTCAGCATTTGTTATTTTTGAAGTTAAAACTTGTTAAATAATATCTTAATGTTTTAATTTATGAAATTGTGTTAGACTTTGTGCCTTTTCCTCTAATTGTATGTTACATCTGCCATAGTCCCCCATTTTCCCTTTGTGTCTGTGTGTGTGTATTGAATGTAATAAATACAGTTGTACTTTTTTCTTTAGTCTTTTCTGAGGTGTTAAATTTTATCCAAATTTTTAAACTTGGACTAGAAGTTAAAAATTTTTAATGCATTGAATTTCCATTATCATGCAGTTCCTCCATTTTTTTTTAAACTGTTAAATGAATTATTGATATTATAACATTTTTGCTGTTTTATGTTTTTTCGGTAGGTGCTCATAAAGACTGTGAAATCATATGAGTTATGTTGAGTCGCATGCTTCTAGGTAATTGTAGAGTAGCTACTGGGCTTGATGCTGATAATGAATTTCATGATATGGTTGCAGTAATATATATGTCAAGTCGAATAGTGCCTCTAAGCTTTTGTCATATGTTACATATAAAATGTTTTAGTATTCTTTGAATTTTTAATGTTCATTAAAAATGAATTCTGTTTCTTTTCTTTATCAAAAATCTAAGGTTAAAATACTACCTAGAATATTAATTATGAAGTAAAATGAAAACTTTAATTTTTGCCTTCATTTCATTTATCTAGTTAAGGGTAGAAAAAATATAATTAGTTAATTTGTTGTCTGTTAACCTGTGTTGCATAATAGACATCAAGTTAACCTGTAATTCATAAAACTGAGTGAATGTTTTTACACAGAATGGGAATTCATCTTATTTTTGTCTGATTTTTAATGCAAATTACAGCTATTAATTTGTTGTTTACTGATAATTTCAACGGTAAAATTTTAGAATAAATTCAAAAGCAATTAGGAATCTTACCTTCAGGTAGTTTTTAACTTTCACCCCTTTATTTAGAATTATGAAAATTGTAAATCCTGAATGAGATAATCTTTCAGGATTTTTATAAGTTATTTTATTGCAAATATTATTTTCACAGAACTGTTATATGTAAATAATTGAATGTTCAGTATTTATACTTATAAAAGATGTTTATATATTTCCTTATATCTGTCACTGCCCAATTTTCAATGATGCAATCTTTTACTGCTTGAAAATAGTATATATGTGTGTGTATATATATATATATAAATTTTGTAAATTAATATGCAATGTAAGTTTTCTAATTTGAAGAAGCACAATTTGTCACAAAGTATTGAAAATTATTATTTGCAATGATATGTATATATTTTCTCCTTTGTTAAAAGTACTGTCTTTCCTAATCATTTTATAAAAATATAATATATGAAGAAGCATTATGTTGCTGTACAAAATGTGTGGCTTTATTTATGTGTGTGCATTCCAGAATTATATGTCTCTCTGTATGAAAATATTAAATTTTTTAATGTGTCGTGATATAGTATTCATTTAATTTTCTCGTGTTTTGTGTATAATGTGTGTTTTCACTGTACATGTTTTTTTTCCCAAAATTTGTTGAATTTACATAATCAATCATGTAATAAAATTTATTAATAGTTATTTATTTACTTTCTAATAGATATTTAATATGGTATCAGTATTTCACTGTGTAAGGATGATATGCATATTGCAAAGTTGCTAACCTGTTTTGGAATCATCATAAAACATTTTGACGTTAGAAAGGTTTCTAGCTTAGCATTTTTTCACAGCCAGCTCATTGCTCTATTAGAGCATTTATCCTTGTAACCTGGCAAGTGTTTCCATTCTATCAGGCATAAGATCTTTAATATATCATCCACATTATATGGCAGTGTGTTAATTCTTGGTGTTGCCATCTGACTCTGTATAAGTTTAATTTAACACAAACTTTATATTAAAACTATGTAATGTTTAAATAAGGCATTTAAAAGCAATGTGCGTACTTCTTAATCATTTATATCTTTGTTTTGTTTGCATAATTCATAGGATTTAACAAACCATATATTAATTAGCTTTATACATAATTATTTACATCTGGAACTAACAAAAAATTTTAAATTGTTACAAAAGAAATAATAAATTTTTATTTTATAAGTATTTTTTTCCCCACAGTTCTTGGTTATAGAAACGTGACTTAGTATAATGCACGTAAAAGCAGAAATTTTTCAGCTTATGCCATCATGCAGTGAAGCAATAAACTTTGAATATAGTTAATAGTGGCAGAATAAATTGTATAAATTTGCTCACATGAGCTATGCATGCTTTCGTGGTTTATAGTAATATTTCAAACAATATAATCACTTACACTCAAAGATATTAACATGTGTTCAGTTTTATTGAATTTTATATCAATCAAATAACCATACATTTTATTCGAACATATCACTGACAGAGACGAAAAGCATGTCAAATTTTGGAGTGTTTAACATGCAAATTCTGAAAAATAATGAGAATTAATTTTGAGTAAACTCCTTATTTTTGTATTATTATTTCATGAATAGGACTGCATCTTGAAATGGTTTTTGATATGTTTACTTAGTTGTGGAGCAAAATTACAGAAAGAGAGAGCTTGTAATTGCCAGTTGTGCTCTTATGTATTTGCTAACGAGACTTGGCTCCAAAAAACAGTTGCTTTTAGGTAATTTATGTAAACTGGTTTTAATTTTTTCAGACAGATTTTTTAGGCACTGTAATATTGTCAAAACATAAGGAGCAACAGTTGTTCAAAAAAGATTTAAGCAGTTATGTAATATTATTGTGAATGTAAAATAAAACTTTTTCTCACATTATGAAAAAAATTAGTATTTTTATGTTTGTTATGTTACACTCTAAAAAGAAAAAGCATCAGCTTAGTATAATTTGAAAAAAATAATACTAAGTATGGTGACTATATTATTATTGAATCTTTTGTCTCTTTTGCTTATTAGCATAATTATATATTTTTAGTAGCTGATGTTTTTGTGTTGGAATTTTTCATTAAAATGTGATTGTGCTCAGAGTACAATTGTGTTCTTTTTTTTTTATTTATTTATTTTTTTTTAAGAATTGATGAATTTAGGTTTTGGGGCTATCATTTTACATGTCCTAATAGAGAATTGTAGGTTATATTTTTTTAGATCATGGTATATTCAATGAACATACCACTTTTATGTTGGTGATTGAAAATCGTATGGAGATATTGTAAAACGAATTTCCTTTCATGTGATATAGAACTGTTGAAATATAAAATCATTTCAAACTGCAGTTCTTTCTTTCATTGGGAAAAGAAAATGAGAAAAATTCTCATATATAACTGAATAAAATAAACCTGTAGTGGATTTTAATTCATGTGTAAAATGTTAACTGTTGAGGTACTAAACATTGTTTGCCAGAGTTAGTACTATCTTTGGAAGAAATTTAGTACATCATATGAGGTAAATCAGCGAAAATATAGGGAAGATTTGAGCATTTAAAATTTCAAAAACTCATAATACAGATTTGTAACTTCGACCATATACCGCTTCTCAATGTAGTTTTGTTTGTTTATTTGTATTCTATTATGCTGTATTTTTTATGTTAGGCTAGCCTATCACAACATTTAGCATCCACATAGCAAATCTTTAGAACATTGTAATTGCAATGCGGTATAAAGTCCAAAATCTAGACCACAAACTCAGTAAGTAAATAAACACACTTTAGGCTCTTGAGCGATTGTGAGGAGAATTAGTATTTATCTATCTGATTTAAACAAGTGAAGCCTCAATGTTGCCATATCTACATGTCATTTTACTAGATTTTATACTGATTGTCTAAAATCCAGAAATTCCCAAAGTCCCGATGATTCTGCGTAGACTTGCATTCTAGTAAAAAGAAGCCAATTTTTGTTTAACAAAATGCCATTTGGTGTGAAAAAATAGACAAACTGAAAAAGATTTTTTTTAATTGTGTCTTTAAAGTTAAATTTATTATTTTTAATTAAAATGTGAACAAAAGTAAGTGGTTGAGAGGTTCAGTTTTAAGCATGAATTAAGTCACTGAATCAATAGAATTCACAGTAGATAATACATTTTTAAAATTCTTTTTATCGAAAAGGGGGATTTTCAAATACTGGCTATTAAAATTATTGTACCATGAAAAAGATGCGAGTTTTAAATCTGCGCAAAAGGTAGAATGTGTTGGAACATGCAAATCATTAGTATTTAGCATAATGTGTGCATTATAGACAAGGGAATTCCTTGTAATAGAATAAAAGATTGTCTGAAATGCTAGTTTTTAATATAGAAATCACATTTATTCAGTGTCTTTTGTATTGTAGTTCATGTTATATTTCATAGAAAATTATACCAGCATGTCTCAGAGTTTGTTTCAGGGAGAATAATAACGTCTCTTAAGAACTACAAGAAAGTCATTTCTAGCTTAGTGGGACTGTGGAATTATTGTCTTGTTTGAGATTCAATGATTATTAGGAGAATTTCTAATTGATGGTTCCAGAAGGGCCATGTAAAGCAATGGGCAAGATCTCAATGACCCCTCCTCCCACACACACTTACCAATATCCAAGGCTACATACATTTTATCTGTGTCACTGTTAGAAATCTTGAATTATAGTACACACTGTAGGTAAGGAAATTAATTGGGTATGTTGCAGCATCAAATATACACATTTACCATGCTATGCCATGAACTGTCAGTAACACAACCTTTGTTTCAGCTGAAGCATCAGTGGCCATGATGTCACATTTTCTGATGAATCCTGCTTTTGTCACAATGAATGCAGCCTCCTTGCATAGATATGGTCATGATCATATCTATGCAGGGAGGCTGCATTAATTTTCATACCTGTTCTTGTAACTTTTTTTAAATTCCATTAGGTAATTGTTTCCTCTTTCTATCTGTTACTTTGTCGTGGTAATTGGTTCTAACCAAAAGGCACACCAAACTAAATAATTCGTGGTTCTTTGTCATCATATGAGTGCTGTGCCTGCATTGATGGTATGAGGTGCTATTAAATACATATCCCATTCACCTCTAGTCTGCATGTTACATATTTTGATCTGTCACTATTACATCATTGGTTTTAATGCTTGTGGTTCTCATTGCCCAGTTAAGATAATATGAGACCATGTGATGCCATGCTATGATAAATGAATGCTCACAGGGTGCTGGATTTCAGCTTTGACCATAGCATTCTTCAGATCTCTCACCAATTAACATCTGATAAATGATTGGAGAAAGAGAATAGCACAACAACTCATGCATGTTCAACAGATGAAACTTGGCATAGAATTAAAGCATTGTGATTGCAATATATTGAAATACCATCTAATGACTCCATGCATAGCCATATAAAAGCTGATATAATTGCCGGAGACAAATGGCTAGAGATAGTGATTTCTGCATGTTCCAAACCTTAGAATTACCCAAATTTTTAATCGTTTCATTCTTTCATTATGTATTTGTAAAATAAATATGATTCAACTAACTGTTTTAATGAGTAACGAAGTTGGTCCGAGTTTATTCTCAGAATCAGCAAATACTGAACTGAGGGGTTTATTTGTTTATAGTAATTATTTTGGAAAATAAAGTGAGTCTGATGGAGAGGAACTTTATTAAGGCATATTAATTCTACAGTTTCGTTATGAGAGAATTAAAAATGCTAGAATTCTTGCTGTTTTAGTATTTTGTCAATTAGAACATTGCTAATAAATGATTAACTGAATTTTGAGAAGAAATGTTATCAAGTCTTACTATAATGCTTAGATGAGACTTTTATAATATAAGTATTGTTGGAAAGAGAAAATTTAGTTTTGAACTATTAGTTAAAGAGTATAATGCGGTTTTTAAATTGAAAGCCCAGGACAAAAAAGTAAATTTTTCTAACTTTCGTTGAATGGAATGCACTACAAACATCTCCCCCTCCTTTTTTTAAATAAGCATTCATTTATCTTGTTCACTATTTAAATAGTGTATTTTTAGCTCACAGTAGAGAATACTCTTGTTTCTAGAAAAGAAATGCATGGTTTATTATTATTATTAAAGACAATGTCACTGAAATGCATTTTATTAGAGTATAATGCTAATATTAATAGGCTTTACATTTAGCTTTAGATTATGTTTTAAGGTATTTAGGTTAAGACACTTTTTGTTTCTGTAGTGTTGGATATTTTGCCACTTGTAATCTGGTTTTATAATTTTGGATCTTATTTACATCACAATAGAGCTATAAATCATTTGAAGTAACAGACGTGAAATGAATTATTTAAATTAGTCTTGCATCAGTATGTTCATAAAAAGTGAGCATACTGAAGCAAGACTAATTCACAATAAGCTCATCTGTGCATCCAGCTTAGAAACATGTAATGATCTGAAAGCAGTACCTATTCATGTTTAATAGAGCTGAATAAAAATAGAAATGTACAAACTTTTATTAAAATTCAAATTATATTTAATAAAAAGTCTTACATCCAGCCTGTATTAGGCTACATGGCATTAAACTATTCTGCGGTAAAAATAAAGATAATAATTTACTGGTCAACCATTAAGCTCAAAACCGAACATAGTTCTTACTTCTATAAATTACACACATATCACCACAATATGGAATTTATTTTTATGGCACCTGTCACCAGTTGATGATCCATTCAAAGTTTTAGTTCACCTTGCTAAACAGAAATAAAAGGTGGTGAAAATATTATCACCATATTTAAAAACTGAGGGTTTCTTTTCTTTTTTTTTTTATTTACAGAAAGGGAAATGCTTGCAACTTTCAGAATTGTATCGAAATTGACTGGAATTTTCATACAGTTAATAGTCTTCTTGTGTTAGTTTCAGATGATTAAAATTAACTAAATTAGATGACTATTTCAACACAGTATTTCCTTTTATAACATTATTTAATATACAGCCCTATGCATAGTTCACAACCAAGTGCTTTGAAGTTTCAGAGTGTATGCCAAGTGATACACTGTCTATGGCCAAATGTGAAATACAGCCACTTAAACAAGCACTGTATTAATAAATAATTAAATCGCAGTTATAAGACCACTTCCAGTAACGACGACTATATATATGCACGTTCATATACTTTCCTAACGAATGTAACTAAACGTTAGGGGAAATAACTATCTTCGTCCTCTCATATATGTTCTCAGTTTCTATGTTTCTGAGGTTAGTCCTCAGAAATGTATTTTTCTTTACTGATCTTTATGAGGGTTTAAAAAAGCGTCAAAAGGAAAGTCCTGCTATCAGTGGTCAAAATGTCTGACTTCTCCTCCTAGCTGCATACACAGATTTTTCTCGTTAAAGTTCTCTCATCTCTAATTTTTTAATCTTAATTTCTTAAAATTATGCAATTAAAAGTTTAATTTGGAGGAAAATACAAAGCATAATTTTTTTAAATTTGTGTAATATAAATTAATTTTAAAATTATCAGGTTATAAATGTAAATGTAAGTAAATAATTATAATTATAAATGAGTATCTGATTATAATTAATTTAATGATTAATGATAGAAATTTTATATATATATATATATATTTTTTTATGCAATCACCACCGAGTAACTAATTGAAAATAAAGTTTAACTCTTCTTAATCATCCTACGTACTGGCGAGATTTGGCACCTGCAGTTTACTTTCTGCTTCCATAAGTGAAATCTTATTTTAAAGAGCACTGCAGAGAAACAGAGAACTCTAAAAAGGGATGAACGAGTACTCAAAGAGTTGACACGCAGTGAAGCTGTACAAATGTGTCGACATGTGTAGCTTCAGAAGTAGTGTGTAGAGAAAGCACAGTCATCGAGTTTTTCTCTTTGGATATTGACTTTTTATAGGATCAGTTCTAAAATTTTGTCATGAAATACAATCAGATGTATTTACTTTTGAGTCCAGCACATCAGCGGCCGATCGATGAAGTCGCTGAACTCTGGTAGTTTAACTTAGGCTTAATTCCAGGCGAACGGGTTGGCTACGTGGGCGCTTTTGTGGCTTTCCCTTTGTGTAATCTAGACGCTAGCCAGTTTTCTGTAGAAGTCATCTCTACCCTTAGGCGAGATAGCCCTCGCCTGCTTTGCCATAATCAAATAAACCAAATATTTTTTATTTTCTTTGTTGCTTTTTATTTGAAAAATTTCAACCATATAAAAAGTGTTTCAGAACTTCACGTATTTTGTCTCATTCAATGTAAATATTTTTAAATGTTTTCATTAATAAACTTCCGATTTGACATAACTGGCCTTATAACTGTGATTTAATTTTGGCCACATATCATGTTATAAAAGGGGGAACTGTGTTATGAATATACAGATATAAAAAGGGAGTTTACTTGTATCAAAATTATTGAAATTTGTCTTCGTTCATAAAAAGTACTTGTGATATTTTCCAAGCATTAAAACAGTAACTTCTCGATATACTGACGTGGACTGCGTCTCAGTATTTAAGTAGAAAATAATAAAATGTATTATTTGTAGTAGTATAAATCCATTTTTAGAAAAACTAAATAAATTGCTGCTGACAAGAACATGTCTGCAAGTGATATCCAGTTTTAGATTTTAGATACTTAGTGCAGTTTAACTCAGCTGCTAGAATCTGTCGTTTTCTTCATCATTTTATCTCTGAGGAAGTATTTTTGAACGGGCGTCACAACAAGTAGCAAAGGATGAATAAAGGCCACAGCTGAGCAAACGCTATCAAAGATGTTAACCTGTAAGAAAAGTATATTACGATTATTGAATGGTATCAGATATATCATATGAATTACACTCATATAATGGGCCTTTAAATATTGCCAATTAGTTATACATACCGTGTCCTTAAAAATCCTTACCGAACTTTATTTTCACAACAGTTGGTATTTCCAGTTATAAAAAATGCTTTAAATTAGGCAAAAATTCTTGTTTTAGCATTTTATTTTCTAAAAATTGCGAAATCTAACTTTTTATATGTTCTCCTAGACTTATATTTAAAGAAATTTTTTACTCGTTTTAAAACATGAGACACAAAAAGTTTGTCTCCAGTACGACAAAAATTGGCAGAGATATTTGATTTTAAACTCGAAAATCATATTTAGGGGCCGTACACAAATTGAAAAGCGAAATGTTTGCATTTGTACGTAACTAAAAATAAAATATCACTTTAGGAAAAGGTCTCTCATGTTAAGAGATTAAGTGATTAACGTTTCTGTACAGATTATCGTGAAAAGTATAAATTATATATATATATATATTCCAGTATGGAGATTTTATTCACTGAATCTTACAGAATTCGTGTTGTAAGAGAAAGAGTGGCTGGCTTTGGTATTCGAACATAGCCAACGTGTAATATTATGTAAGCACAATTGTAAATTATTTATAGTTATTAGACAGAATATCTACTGAGAAATGGCAACAGCCAATTTTTGGATGTCGTTCTATTTTTTATATTTATTATTCAGATGAAGTACGATTGAAATGTATATTGGTAGGATGAATTAAGAACGTCTGTTATGATATGTACGTTTAAGAATACATTACACGTAGGTTATTAAGTTAAGAATACGATTTATCTTTAAATAAATGTTTGTTTGTCTCTTTTAAAATCGTCTTGTGAGTGATTAATTTAACTACTAAAGGAAGCTAACAATTATTTGCAGTAAATTAAACGAAAATTTTTTGCATTTTACTGGGTTTTTTTGAGCGGATATCGTTGTATGAGTCTAAAGGATTAAAACCTCATGGAACTATAAATAATGTATTTTTAATGTTTGAAAATGTATAAATTAAATGAGTGAAAATTCTTTCAGCAGACCAAATGTAACAAAATAATAAATTAAGGACAGTAGTAAATCACAAACAAATATCTTTGAATAGCATGTATGTGTTAAAAAAAACACGTTCGAATTATTCTAATTTATTTATCGAGCGACCCCTCTCCTCAATGCGGATTGAAAATGGTGTTAGAAATCAAAAATTTTAAAATTAAATATCTCGGTCAATTTTTATAGTACGAGACTCAAACTTCTTGTGTTCCTTTTTTTATTAGGAGTGTAATATTTTCTTTTAATACGAGCACGAGGACCGGAAGAACGTATAAAAAATTAAGATTTCGTAATTCTGACAAAACTGATTTCTTAACTTTAAAAATGCCAAAACATGAACATTTGCATCATTTGAAACACTTTCGTAACTGGAAATCTATGTTTACGACCACCGGTCGCGAAGATAAAGGCTGGATAAAAGCTTTTGTAGACACGGTCTATTCTATATAAATCGCATCGAAAATAAGTAATTATCAAAAAATGAAAAATTATTAAGAAGCAAACATATTCTTGAAAAATCCCTCAGTTTGGCTCACTGTAAAGAAAGTATACTGCTGGGAAAAGAAAAGGAGAGGACAGTTCTATATCTCCCGTTCTACTGGGCCGATTGACGAAATTCAAATTGCGTTTTCCATGTCTCGAAAGCGCGACTTAGTATATGTATTAGATATTATGTATAACATTGTTCTAATATAGGCATTTTGACACAAAATCAGACTTTTTCTGAAATGACATGCCAATTTTTTTCCATATTTCGATTGCACGACTCAAATTATGCAAAACTGTCAAGTTTTGTAAAAATCGCACGAGTTAATGGCAGGGCATGGCATACAAATACAACAGTAGTTTGCCATTTAAGAACATTCAATCAAAACGTTAGAGAATGCTAGAATAAATATATTTTTTAATCATTGTCTAAATCCTTGTTTTTATAATTATCACCTCAAATTGTAAATAAGATGCTTAAAATTATGTAAAAAAATTTTTAAATCATTAACTTTTTACCTTTCAATAGTGGACAAGATAAATTTCTGACGTACCAGTAGTGGATCCATCTGACCTAGATAGCTCAAATGTGCAAGAACTGAGAAAGTAAAACTTAAATTTCTACTATGTCCATTGCAGAAACGTAAAAATTTACACAAAATAAAAGGCTGAATGGGTTGTGCAACAGAATATTTTTATAAAAAGAATGCATTAGTTCACGATCTTTTATGCAGCATGGTTATACGAAAAAGGCCATTTTTCAAGCTAACAGAAGTCATTATTTTTTGTTGCATGTAGCATTTTATTTCATTACCGGTGGTACCTCGTTTACGTTCTATTTGACGCAAAAATTTTTGCTTGGTATACGAGATTTATCTGAAATGCAACTCGAGTTCGACGAGCCAAGGCTACACGCATTACATCTGTTTACCATTTTCGAGACACTATGCTACGATTGTCCACGAGCGTCAGTACGCCTGTTGCATCACTTGAAGCATTTTAGTAAAGTTGTCAGGACCGTATGTTCGGTGCATACTCTTGGCGAACATATTCGTGAATTAACCTAAGTCCTGATCTTGAACGGGGACCTGAATAGCTATGTTCTGTGGTAGAAAACTGTGGTTAAGTGGTAGAATAACTGCAATTAAGAAGGATTTAAAATCCTCCTTTATTAAACCACAATTATATACAGCTACCCCCCAACTCGGAAGGGATACAGAAAATAATGACCGCACTTGGGTCTAAACTGAACAATCAAATAATTTAAACTAAAGTTAATTAGAAATTAAGTAGTCGTTGCTCACAGAGCTATAAACGCGAGGTTGGCCTCTATGCTAAAGGATGCGTAGCAAGATTTAAATAATACTAACGCACTTAGATTTACTTCAATAAGTAATAGAGTAACAGCGCTAAGGCTTAGAATTTAAATACTAGTTGTCGGACGAACGTCGAAGAGAGCAGCTGTGATCTGAGACTAAAAGCTCTCTCACTCTGAGAGGTTTCTACCTATCGCTTAAATATAAACTTGGCTCCACTTCAAATTAGCATAAAGCTGAAACGCGCGCTTATTCTAACGGGAAGTTGAAATAAGAACAGATATGAAAGGCAAATTAAAATAAAACTTTGTTAATTTAAACTAAAACCTTACGAAGTAACCTACGCTATAACCTTATAAGGTATTTTTACCGCCTTCTTAGCATGCCTTCCTGGTGTAACGGTTAGCAGACTCGGCGCGTATTCGAGAGTTCCCAGGTTGGAGTGCCGGCGAAGGCATTGTTCATTTTTCATGACTCCTGCTTCGAACTAACCTAATGTCTCTCCAGTGGCGCCGAATTAAAAAAAGATGGTGGAGGATGATTCTCCACCACCAGGAGTTGGCGATTGGGTCCCCTCATTGCCAGTCGCCCTTTAAAAGAGGGAGTATATAAGGTATTTCTCCCACTTTCTTAGCATGCCTTCGTGGTGTAATGTCAGTACATTCGGCGCGTATTCGCGATGTCTGATGTTCGAGTCCCGGCGAGGGCACTGCTCATGTTTCATGTCTCCTGCTTCAAAAAATCCTAATGTCTCTACAACCTTGAATTTTCAAATTATTTTTTTCAAGTAGATTTTTTTTTAAATTTATTAACAATAAGGTTTAGGAAAGTTAATGAGAAGAATCAACCAAAGAAGAGAATTGTTGAGATCATCATGCAGGTGAAGAAAGAGATTGCTAAAAAGTATGAAGATGGCATGCGTATCCGGGGCTTGGCTATTACATACCGTCCGCCGAAAACGATATGTCTAAGATTGTGGAAAACAAAGACGCTATTAAATCAGCTAACTCTGCTAATCGATTGTCAAGCAATGATCAGAGACGTCAGAGCATGTTGAAAGATGGCTTTTGATCTGGATAGCAGAAATGCATATATGCACAGTATCATCTGAAGCGCTTCATTTATGCATAGTATATACTATTTCACCCACTCCATCTGTCTTTTAATGTTAAGCAGTACTATAATAATAGCAATGGAATTCTTTTATAAGAACGGATTAATTATTTCCCCTTTATTTCTGACTGGAAAATTTCGTTTGATGTGCATCTGGTTTGATATATGTCTAAGGATCTGGAAAGGATTAGTGGCATATGTCGAAGTGCCACTGTGTATATTTTTTGAATCACAGACTATATTTTTATGCGTTTCTGAAAAATGAGTACAAATTGCCCCTTTTACATTTCAAATTTTGCCAGGACGAATTCTCCAAATGAATCGAATCGTTCTCTTTTTCAGAAGATAGAAGTTTCGGATGAGAGAGGCAAAGACTCGGACGAATTTTTTTCTGTCTCTTTATTGTCTGTATTACTTACATGTCTTCTTTCGTATACATTTTTTCCTTCTTTATTTTACTGCAGCTCTGGTATTTTCAGTGTATTGTTGTGTAATTTTTAAGCATTTGAGGAGGAATCGGAACTGAAGATCGACCTCTCATTCTCCCTCTTTTTTTCACACCTTCACAGCCGCGGAAAGCGTACAAGATTCACTCCCCAGTGCCACCGTTTTTTTACACAGGCGCGCGTAGTTATGCGATGTATTAGGGGGAAAATAAGTGCAAAAGTTTAAGAAAGTAAGATAGAAGTTATTAGGTGCATTAATGTTGAAATAATTTAGATGCATAAATGAAACGAAGCACAGCAAAAATCTAAAAGCTTATAAAGTATTTTCTCCCTTTTTTCCACATGCCTTCGTGGTGTAATTGGAAGCATACTCGACGCGTATTCGACAGGTCTAGCGTTATACAGGGTGTATCAGCATAGCGGTGACAAACTTTCAGGAGAGAGAGAGTACACCTAGACGATGAGGAATCAGATAGCAGTGCATGGTCGGAAACGCTTCTCTAGCGCGGTAGTGACGGCACAAAACACAAGATAGGAAGGACAAGAACAGGGTGAGGAAACATATTTATTATGCTTAGTACGGGAAAAACCAAGAAATGAGACCAAAAACAGACCACAATTGTCATCAAAGAAGGTGCTCGAAATTACGGTACCGAACTGTGATGCAGACATCACATCTCCACTGCATGGAAGATGCATGACACACGGTTCCTGCATCATGGTCCGGGGTCGTAATTTCGAATAAAATATATATGAACTGTCAAAAAACTAAAATATTTCCAATAGTGGCCTTGGTACATTAGAGAGTTTGAAATTGAACGTTATTGTAAACTTGAACTAAATATCAATAAAATTTATTACTAGTTTTAAATTTAAATATTACACTCTCATTAAGATTTATTTTAGCATTGCCACAGATGCATTACAAAATAGTTTTAAAATTTTTTTATTGAAGATGAAGCTTCTGTAGATTTCAAAAGTATGAATGAAGTGTACACGAGTTCACCATTGTTGACCAAAATCATAAGCCATGAGTTAGGATTTACTGTTTTTAGGTATACCAGTAAATCCTTTATCAAAGCTAAATTTTCCAGATATACAGGGTGATTCAAAACTAGAGGAACAAACTACACTGGTGTACAAAACTTTAGCAACAATGTAAAAATTTAGCAGATAGCCATGAATTTGCAGAAAAAGAGGTCTGGAAATCAGTACAATGAACACGTACGTCAGTAGAAACGCCATGCGTATGCAAACATCAGGAGCCAAACGTCAGAGGAGACGTGAGCGTACACAAAACGCGTGATGTCGGCGCGCGCAGCTCAACAGTAGAATAAAAGGAAGGACGGAAACGCAATTCAACATATTCTCTGCAAGTGCCAGTGGTATAGTTCGTGAAATATGGCTTAGAAGAAATCACCTGGACGACTTTCACACATGGAAAAATGATCGGAAAGATGGAGGAGGGGAGTACTGTCACCAGTGTAGCTGCAGAGTTCGGAATCAACTATCAACCAAGTGTCGTTTTGCGCGCTTGGAAAGCGGTCCAAGCCATAGGTACAGCTGTTAGAAAGGTTGGTGGTGGCCGCCCGAGGACGACATCTGCAGGGGATGACCGATATATCGTCCTGCAGGCGAAAAGAGGCCCGCAGCAGTCAGCAAGCGCCATTGCTCAGCAACTCTGTACAGCAACGGGGCGACAAGTGTCGCGGTTTACTGTGGCCAGACGCCTTCACAAAGGGGGCCTATTCGCCCGCCGTCCTTAACCTCTGCCTCCCGTTGAAAGCTGGCCACCGTTTACAGAGAACAAAAACTGGACAACTGATCAATGGAGTCGTGTCCTCTTTACGGATGAGAGTCGGTTCAGTACCAGAAGCGATTCTCAACGGGTTTTGATTTGGAGAGAGGTCGAGACTCGGTTTTATCCCAGTAACATCAAGGGAAGACATCGTAACGGTGGTCCTGGAGTTCTTGTCCGGGGCGGGATTATGCTGAACGGGCGAACGGAGCTCCACGTTTTCGACAGAGGGTCTGTAACCGGGGATCGCTATTGTGAGGAGGTACTCCTTCCCCATGTGCGTTTGTTCCGAGGTGCCATTGGTCCAGACTTAATTTTTATGGATGACAATGCACGACCACATCGGACTCTTGCTGTTGAGGAGCTACTGGAAAGTGAAGATATCACTCGAATGGATTGGCCAGTGTACTCTCCAGATTTAAATTCCATCGAACATGTGTGGGATGCTTTGGGGAGACACATTGCAGCACGCTTACATCCTCCGGAGAACACCCAACAACTCAAACAGATGCTGACTGAGGAATGGGCACTCCTACCGCAAGAAATGTTGCACCAGCTGGTTCTGAGTATGCGGAGACGGTGCGAAGCAACCATTGCAGTGAGGGGAGGGCATATCCCATATTAAGGAACATCTGCTTGTTGTTCTTCCTCTTGGATAGACAATCATGAGTCACGATACTATGCGTTCAACAAAGCTTGTTTTTGTTTGATTCCATACCGTATGCATTGTATTCCTTTTTCAGCTCCGATGCTTTCGTCATCCTTTACGTATATAATACTCTCCTTCATTTCTGCATTTCATGTCTCTCAGTTGATTTCTCGTGGAGTTATGGCAAAAAAACCTGCTGTTGCTTAAGTTTTGCACACCAGTGTAATAGGACGGATAGTGTACACCTAGACTACTCGGATTCCTATAGCAATGCAGGGACGGAAATGCAATCCTGACGAGATAAGGGGATATTATGTGCCGTCGCAGGGAAAACCGTCGACAGCCACCTGCAAAGGTGTTACGATGGAAAATGTGAATACATCGGGATCTCAAACTGACATTTAAAGACTAAAGACAAGTCCTGATTTTCCTGATGTTGAAGGTCCCCTGACATTTCGCAATGTGGCGTAAGATGTGGAATGTCGGGCGTTTTTGAAATACACTGGACGTTCTGAAATGGCGCATCTTCATGACTACCGCAAACGTCCGATGGATGCATGGTGTATTTCAAAACACCCAGAATTCCATGCGTTACCCACGTTACGAAACTTTGGGCAAGTTCATTATCAGGAAAGACATGACTTATTTTACGCTTATGGTCTTTAAGCGTTAATTTGCGATCAGGACATATTCATATTTTCCATCTTAATATCTTTGCGATTGGCTATCGACAGTTTTTACGCAGGAATGGTGTTCCTTGGTGGTCTAAAGAAATCGATTGTTATAGGAAGCATGCAAATGCTGCTAGGCGTAGATTCCAGAGAGAAAGTAACAGTATTATTAAAGATATGTATAAAATTAAATATTTTTAGTTGCGACATAATTATAGTGCTAAGTTAGCTAAAGTCAGGTTTGACGCGGCTGTAACTGCCAGGTACTGTAACTGCAGGCAAGTTTGACTCGGCCAGGTACTGTAACTGCGGGTATAGGAAAGGATATCATGACGTTCCAGTCTGTTTTAAAAACCTTCATTTACACGAAAGAACGCTTAATGTAATAATGTATTATACTTAACTCCAGATAATCTACGCAGTATCCCCTTCCCTTAAGAGACAGAATGTTTGATATTGATAATTGAAGAGCGTGATAAGTTGCTAGTTTGGGATAAAAATTCACAATTTTGATACTGCGAATCTTAATTTTGATTTATGATCAGGCTTTACTGAAATATGTTTAACATCAAGTTTTCATAAATATAAATGAAGAAAGCGAGTAAGTATTAGTACACATAATCAGAGTTTAAAAACAAAAATTCAAGAATTTGATTCTCTTGAGAGAAGATATCACCTTTAAGAAAATAAGGAAGCCGTGCAAGTGAAATAATTACTTATTTGATATAGCTAGAGAGAAATAATAGTTCTTACACTCAGCACACTGGCAGGAGATGAGGATTCCCACAAGAAGAGAGGGAATTGCAGCAGACTAACAATGGCAGAGATAGTACTCATGATACCTAGAAGCTTATTGAAATGTTCTGCTGGAAACCTGGAAAAGGAAGGTATTCAGAATAGAAATAAGATAATACATTATATTATAATAATCTTGATATACATATTGTATTGCGTTTTTACTTATTACATTATTTTAAGGTTCTCTTACGTCATGAAACCTTGAAAAATATGTGTATCTTAAGATAAATCATTTATGTCAAATCTTCGATATGTGTATGAATGTAATAACAAAGAAGCAAATGGATAAAAACGATAATGTAAATAGCTAAAAAATAAAAACATAATTTATTAATTACTGTTTAGTACAATTCAAACATTTTTAAAGATTATAGTAAATGAATACTTATTTCTGTGCGATACTTATTTTTATTTGAAATTGCTTATAGTACTAAAGCTTAAATGCTTTTAAAGCAAAGGAAATTATCTGTAGCTCCGCCTGTTTCAAAGCTGCTTCTGATACCACATTGAGCTTGCAAATTTAATGAACTGTACCGACGGCGTGCAAAATTTCTTTTAGGGCAATATGCTAAATTATTATCCGATCATTCTACATAAAAAAAGTTTGTAGATTAAGCCGTAGTAATGTTTAAATATGCTCTTCATTTATTATCCTTGCAGAAACAAGAACATTATTATTATTATTATTATTATTATTATTTCCCATTCTAGCAATTTCTTTCTAGTAGTTCTAGTAGTTTCTTTCTAATAATTCCTATGTTTTGGTAATGTGTAAGTGAAGGTTGCATGAACAGTAGTCAAACAGTAAAGAAAGTTTCAAGCTACTATTGAACGATTGTATGTTCATAGAATATCCACGAAGACTTAGACCAGTCAGTTAGGCCTCTTTAAGCAAATTCATGTTTCAAGTATTCCTTATAATAGTTTTTAGTCCAAAGGGATTTAGTCCCGAAGGACTATTACTTTCGTTTTGCGATTTTGCGTTGATTCACTCTGAATGCCCGATTCACTTTTCAAATTGTTGCCACTAAATGTTATCGCTCTGCATTAAAGTTTAAAAAATGAAAAATCTGCATAAATGTATGCATGTTATTATTATTTTTTTTTTGACGTAGCTTTCTCTTCAAAAATCGTCTGCGTGCGTTGCACGGGAAAATAAAAAGGAATTTTAATTACAGTTCTAAATAAATAGCCAAATAAATGTGAAATTCGTAACAATATTCTCTAAAACTTTAACGAATTTTTCATTAACAAACTCAAAGATTTCAAAGCCAGCAATACCAACGTTGTACAGAAAAACATTTTTATCTCCAGCGCGTGAGAGCGTGTACCGAAATTTCTAAAGATATGCTCAATTTAAAATTATTTTGCGATATTGCTGTTGAACTGAATTTTATGGTTTAAGTGCGAAGAACATGGTATTTAACAAATAAAGGTAACACACAAAATGTTAAATAAACGTCCCTTTGGACGTAATTTAAAATCTGAAACATTTCAGATTTTTCTTTGGATCTGTTATAACTGAGGTCTATTTTTTTTTTTTTGCTCTTATTGAATTCCTTTCTACATGTCGTATTTCTTATCCATACGGATATACGTATCACAGGTTCGAAACACTGTTCTAATCTATATATATAAAGAAGAAAGTTTGTTTGTTCGCTAATAACTCAGTCACCATTACAGCTATCGTCACCAACTTTCTACAATTCTTTTCTGATGCCACTGATGGGGAGCCCGTGGACCTTTCTATGTAGTTTAAATGGAAATTTTGGAGCATAAAAATACAGATTCATTTGTTGGGAAATCACTAATTAAATGGCGGCGGAATTTTTCTGTATAATTCATATGTGATATTTATTTACAGAACACAAGAATATTTTTTATAATGTAAATATTGAATATTTTATGTAAATAGCAATAATCTCCAGAAGAGTTAAGTTCATAATCACTGACTTTGCCTCAATATGCTATCATTACCAATCTTAAACTGAGTTGCTATCAGAAATGCCAGTAATAATTTGTAGTTAAAACTAGAAGTAAAACAAAATATAAGCATCAAAGTTATTAAGCCTGATTCGTATCTAAATATTTGTATGTATTTAAATATGTGTAAAGGCGACTTATATCGAAAAGCATTCCTCCTTTTTCTTTATGACAGAAATGCAATTTTATTGGTAATCGTATCTTCCTAAAGCTGACAAGAATTATGTCAAAAATATATTCATTTTAACAATAAATAATTTATTGTTAAAAGACTATTCAGTTTTAGAAAAGTAGAATGATATTCCTGAAATAGAAAATTGCAATTATTTGGCTTAAATCTTTCTGTATATAAGCGAAATACCACTGACTCATCCCGAGATCTCTGAAACTGTACAACCGATTGACTCGAAATTTTGCATAGTTACTTATTCCACGATGTAGACACGCACTAAGACCGGATTTTAAGTAAGTCCTTTTACGTAATTTTATCCATTTTACGTAATTTCACGTAATTACGTAATTTACGTGATTTTACGTAAATCTTTAAGTGTTTGCAGTTTCCATTTAGAGTTTGCTTTGCGATGACTATCAATAAAACCCAAGGGCAGAGTTTAAAATTAGCTGGCGTAGATTTAAAAAATGATTGTTTTTCTCATGATCAGTATTATGTGGCGTGTTCAAGAGTAAGTGCACCTGAGGATCTCATCGTTCTTCATCTAGAAAAACGTACGAAGAATGTTGCCTACGGAGAAGTTTTATAAATTTAAATACTATATTATTTTACAGTTTTATATATATTTAACTGTTATCATAAGTTTTAAGAAAATAAATGTTATTATTAAGAGAAATAAATTATTGTGATGAAAAATAAAAATGTTGTTGCTATTTATGAAAATTGTTGTACGTAAACAATCAAAGACAAATAATTATAATTGAATAAAAAATTGATTTAATAAATTAAAAAATGAACAAATATTTAAAAAATTCTCAATATGTGTCCTTAGTTTTATGTTGGCAATTTTTCGAGGTGTAGGCCTACTGGGGATCTCGCCACGTTAAATAATCGAGACGCATCCCAACACACAGTACCTTGTGGGTGATGTGGAAATCTGTGTTTGACAGATTCACTGACTGGCACTATATTTCCCGACTTTAAATTAAAAAAAATTGCATTAATTATCAATTCAAAATTAGACATTTCGTTCATAGAAGAAGTCTAGGTTCACATTCAAACAGGTAGTGTGCCCAGCAAAGCGGGCGAGTATCGGCTAATCTTATTATAAAATAATCCATATTATTATTTTAGGTATGTTCTTAAAATAATCCACTTTTGAAGACTGAAACTTGAAAATCAACAGTCGCTTTACAAGTTTCGTTCCAGAGAAAGAGGAAAACATCAGTTCTTAGAATCAAAGACAAACTCTTTTGTTTCAGTTCTTAATTTACTTTTGACATCCTTCTCTTCTTCGGACAGAGAATAGTAATTTGTAGGCAAATAGCAAGTGCAGTAAACAGTTTTCTGCTTCAAACTATAAACAGAGATAAAAATTAAGAATTTATACAATTATATAATTACGCATATATATATATATATAGACTTGAAATATTTCTGATACTCTTTTTTTTTCCATGATGAACTGTGCCGCTGGATTAATAAATCATTTCACCAGTCAAAGTTCAGATTTGTAGCTTTGACTCAAAATAAAATCTAGTAATTAGATTTTGTTTTATTATTCCGTTTAGCCATGTTCGTACACTTTCCTAATACCATGTTTAAACATATTACGTGTAAAAAATGTTACTCAAAATGGCAATAAAATAAAAATGAGTTAAAATCTTACCTTATTCGAAGATATGCAGTTCCGATAGAAAGAAAAAATGCTCTGAGGAAAGTTACGGCAAAAATGGACACGTAGATAGCTATCTTGACGTTGAAAAATTTGCAGATTTGAGCAATAGCTTCAAGTATCGTAGTGAGAAACATCGGCCAGAAACAAGAACGGATCACTCGGAGTAAAGTATCATTCTGATCTTCATTGTCTACAAAAAATTAGTCCATTTAAATCTGATGAAATGATAGACGTATTTTAAACTCTTATGAATGAATTCTCTAATACTAAGTATTTCACTGCATTTTCCTGGTTGTATTTTATGTGCACGTAGCACTTCGGGAAACATTACCGAAAACTGAAATTCAGTTTCTTGTGTTTTTTTATGGTACTGATAAATACTTAAGTATTTTCTTTCTGTTCTATTTGGGAACAAACATACAATGAAGAATTTAAAAGATTATCTAACAAGACTATCTCTGATAAGAATTGTTATAGAAATTAAATAATATTTCATAATTCTGTCGGATTTATGCCCAAGTGTATGAAAAAGTCAATGTGATCAATTCAAAAGATTTTGCTTTGATTGAAATAACGAATCCCAAAATGCGAGCAAGCAAAATATTTTTGTAAAATTAATCTCTCTCTCTCTATATTGTAACGTTTCCGAGCTTTTATGGAAAAATAGCAAGACAGGATTGTCTTTTTAAATTTATTTAAAACTCAACAACAAATTCATTCGTGGTTAAATAAATGATGAATAGCGTAAATTGTTACATGGCTATATCTTACAGAAGGGAAGGAACGAGTTTCCCACAGTCTTTCTGACTACATGTTCATCCAACTCCACTGCTTCGTCTCTTCTCACAAAAGACAGCGAACAGCCGTGAACAAGTCGGCATCATAAAAGCATTAGGGGATAAAGACCCATTAGCCTTCAGGACATTCTTCCTGGCCGAATCGCTTACACCCTGGCTCTAAAAATGAGTTTCTTTAAGTTAGTCCAAAACAGGAAGTCTCTAATAATATCCAGCTGGTTATTTTCCTAATGATTCATTTGCTGTTACAGTTTGTCACAGCTTCCTTCCCTCCCCGAGGGGGGGTCTTCTGGACCATAATTACCACCATTAGAGTTCACCATATTGTTAATAAAATAAATTATAGTAAACACACATTTTTACATCAAACAGGTGTAAGTACCATGGATTAAACATGAAATTATATTGAGGGCAGTGTACAAATAATATAACATACTTAGTGTACAAAAAATACTAATGACTAATTACATTCAGACAAAACAGAGCTTACCCCTTTTTAGACAAATATTACACAATATGCATTCTTTTACTTATATAGATTTACAGAAGAACCATACAAGACAGTAAAAAATATAAAATCAATATAATATCAAGTTTTTCGGCTTAGAGCATCAGCATTTTTATTGAGTTTCCCCGAACGATGAATAATTGTGAAATTGTATGGCTGAAGAGCCAGAGCCCAACGCATTAAGCGAGGATTATTACTGGCATTAGTTCGTAACCAAGTTAGAGGATTATGATCAGTTTGCACAATAAAGTCTTGCCCGTCTAGATAATAGTGAAGTTTCTTTATACCAAACACTATGCTGGCGCATTCCTTTTCAGTGGTGCAGTACTTTTTCTCTACCTCGGAGAATTTCTTGCTCAGAAATATAATGGGATGTTCTTCTCCGTTACTAGTGAGCTGTGTTAATACAACTCCCATACCATAATCAGATGCGTCGGTTTGTAGAATAAAGGGAAGAGTAAAATCGGGTGCATATAAAACTGGGTAACTTGTTAATTTCTCTTTTAATTCCGTGAAAGCCCTTTCGCTCTCAGCATTCCACAGAATATCACCCTTTACTGATTTTCCTTTTAAAAGATCCGTCAACGGAGCGGCGATTGCTGAGTACATCGGAATATAACGGCTATAGTAGCCCGCTAATCCCAGAAATGCTCTTATATCCGTTTTAGTCTTGGGTGTTGGGAAATCTCTTATAGCTTTGGTCTTAATTTCCGACGGTTTCCGGTACCCTTGGCCTACAACATGGCCCAAATAAAGGACATGTTTTTGAGCAAAACGACATTTTGAAGGTTTAATGGTCAATTTCGCTCTACTTATACGTTTCAGCACAATTTCCAGATGCTTGAGATGACATTCCCAGGTTTTTGAAAAAATAGCCACATCATCCAGGTAGGGAACTGCAAATTCTTCGCATCCATTTAATACCTCTTGCATCATCTTGGAAAAAAAATAAGGAGCGTTTTTTAAACCAAAACTTAACCGTAATGGCCTGTAAGTGCCGAAACTGGTTACAAATGCGGCATATCTTTGAGCATTAGGGCTTAAGGGTATTTGCCAATATCCCTTAGCTAAATCTATAACCGTGATATATTTTGCAGAAGCAACTTCTTCTACCCGTTCTTCTATATTGGGTAAGGGATAGAACTGGGTACGTGTGATTTCGTTTAATCGTCGGTAATCCACACAAGGTCGAGGGTCCTTATTTGGAGCTTCTACGAGAATCATAGGAGAAGTGTAGTCTGATTCCCCCACCTCAATAATTTTTAGGTCAAGCATTCGTTGAATTTCTCTTTTTAAAATTTCATTTTGTCGATGTGACATTCGATACGGCTTAGATCGTACCGGCTTATTACTGATAACTTCAATATCATGTTCTACGAGGTCTGTCATTCCCGGCTCGTTAGAAAAACTTTGCGAATATTTATTTAATAACCTCTGCAATTGATCTCTTTGAGTAGGTTCTAATAATTCTTCCAAATTGCTACTTTTAATAACCTCAGAATAATCGTAAACGTTTGGATTTGTATCAATATTAGGAAAATCTATTTCAGTCTCAATCTGGTCAGAACCCTCTTCGCTACAAGACAGGTAATTAATTACCTCAGGTCTTTTATAATATGGCTTTAACATATTGATATGATAAATTTGGGATCTTTCTTTTTTCCCCGGTAAGGATACGATATAATTTGTTTCGGATACTTTATTTTCAACTTTGCCCGGTCCTGTCCATTGAACCGAAAGTTTATTTGCCTTAGAAGTGGCCAAAATTAAAACCAGATCACCTTCTTTAAATTCTCTTTTTATGGCATTTTTATCATACCATTTTTTTCTCCTGAGTTGTTGATCTTGCATTTTCTCAACTGCCAACTCTTGACACTTTTTTAAGCGATTTATGAGTCTAAAAACATACTCGGTTACTGGTTGTTCCTCCTCTGGTGAATCCGTCCAATGTTCGTATAACAACGTTTCTGGAGTACGCAAATTTTTTCCGTGGACAAGTTCCGCAGGTGTGAAACCCGTGCTTTCATGCGTCACAGTTCTTAAAGCAAGAAGAGCCGCCGGTAGCACCTGTTCCCAATCAGAATCAGCCTCCAAACATAAAACTCGTAATATTCTTTTTATAGTACGATGAAATCTCTCCACTGGATTAGACTGAGGGTGGTGTACCGAACTATGACTAACTTTGATACCGAAACGTTCAAAAAATTCTGTGGTCAGATTGCTCATAAATGAAGTTCCTTGATCGCACTGAATCTCTTTAGGGAATCCCATTCTGCTGAAAAGATTTAACAACGCATCCACTATTGTAACCGAAGTTATATCTTCGATTGGAAGAGCCTCTGGATATTTTGATGCTACACATATAGCAGTTAGTATATATTTGTTTCCTTTAGATGTGGTTGGCAAGGGTCCACAAGTATCTATGTTTATTTTTGAAAATACTTCCGATATCACAGGGACTAATTTCAGAGGCGCTTTTTTTCTATCGTTAGATTTCCCCACTCTTTGGCAAGGATCACAAGTTCGAATATAAGTTTCCATATCTTGATAACATTTGGGCCAAAAAAAATATCTAGCTAGATTATCTTTGGATTTAGTTACGCCCAAATGTCCGGACACTTGTTCATGACATAAACTCAATATCTTTTCCCGACAAGTTTCAGGAATGACCAATAATTTCCGTACATTTCCTAAACGATCTTCTTGACACTTATACAGCAGCCCCTTTTCTATCTTGTAAATATTTGTCGAAGAGTTATTTTGAGAGTCTCTTGTCGCTATGTCAAAAAGCGGCTTTAAATCTTCACTCTGTTGCTGTAATTGAAGGAATTTAGTCTTGCTTATTGAAAGTAGAGGAGGTAGGTCATTGAACTCCGAAACGGGCAGGAGCGACTTTCTGTCTTCCTGTTCTTCTTGTTCCGTCCCCTGGGAAGTATAATCGTTCGCGAGGGAGGGAAAACTCGGTAGGGGTACAATATTCGTATGCTCACCCCTTTCTTTTGCTGCTTGAAGGCCTTTCTCTTCGCTATTGATCATTTGTCGGCGTTTCTGAGCCCGCGTCTCCACTGCGTTAACTTGGAAAAAGTATTCCTTATTTTGATTTTTTCCTAATTTTGCAGCCGTCCGATTCCCTAATATATAACGTCCTTGATCAAGCTCATTTCGTATGACTGCGGCCTTTGTTAATATTCGTCCAAATTCTGCTTCTATTTCAACATGTGCTAGGGGAAGACATATAGGTGATTCATCGAACGGTTGTTTTACCCAAACAGTTTCTCCTGTTAACATTGAAGGGGTAATGTATTTTTTACAGATCACATCAATGGATGCTCCAGAATCCCGTAATACAGGAAGATCGAACCCGTTAACCTTAGCCATTGTAGTGTATGGCGCTAAATAATCTTCTTCATTCTCTTGTACCCTGTTAACAACAGCCGTAGATTTAAAGTCTTTCTGAGCTTTCGGACACTGCGGCCTCAAGTGATCGATTGAGCCACAAGTATAGCACTTAAGAGGTTTACGTACTTCAAAATGACGCTCATCTTGATTTCGAAAAGTTTCTGTTTTTTTCGAAACTTTTTCCCCAGCCTGTTTATACCTTGGCGAATCTCTGAAATTAGGCTGATTTTTATTTCTCTTTTGCGACTCCGAACCATGAACTGGAGAGACCTTTTTCCGGTATTCACGTACGTTTTCATAATCTTCTAACAACTCGGCTAATTTATTTGGGGACGTTATCTTGGACCATTCATCAATAAAATGCTGGCGCACTTCGAAATTTACGCGACGCTTCATTTGATCCGTTATCATCAGGTCTTTTAAAAGTTCAAAATCATTAATTTCCAAGCCCGAGATCCATTCTTCAAAATAATTTCTTAATTCAAATGCGAAATCCCTCCAAGTGGTTTGAGCGTTTTTTTGGGTTTGCGAGAATTTGATTCTAAATTTTTCTGGGCTCAGTTTAAACCTTTTAAGAAGTATCCCTTTTATGTAAGCATAGTCATAAGCCTGTTCTTCTGGCTCTCGCATAATCAGCTGAACTATCTCTGTTGGCAAAAGTGTTAATAAAACAGAAACCCATTCTGATTGGTTTAGATTCGCCCTCTTTGCTTGGCGCTCAAACATGACTAGGTACAAACTAACATCATTCTCTTCGGGATCAAATTTTTGGATCATTTTTTGAAGTTCAAAATGGTTTCTTCTAGGCATACTTTCTTCCTTCCCATCAATTAGATCCTTAACTTTAGCGGCCTCCAATTTCATTTTGGTTATCTCGAATTCTCTTTCTTCTCTCCTAATTCTCTCTTGCCTCTCTTCGTCTTCTTTCCTAATTCTTTCTTGCCTCTCTTCGTCTTCTTTCTCGAGTCTCACTGACGTGATATTTTCCAACAGACTTTTAACTAGTTCCTCCTCGTAGGCTTCATTTCCCATAATCAGCTGTCTTAATTCTAATATCCTAAGCTGGGGTCCAACCTTTTCCCCTAACTCTTCAGCCAAGGATTTAAGGTCCTCTTTTCTAGCTTTTGCTAAGAATGCCATGATATACCCTCAACTTATACTCTAAATCTAATGAATCTCTCTCTCTATATATATATATATATATAAATTTGATATACAACTAAAATTTACAATTCTGAGGCTCAAAATTTAACTCTTAATTTTTTTCAGAACAATTTCTGGTATTCTAAACATACATTCAAGACAATTTACACTATACTGTGAACAGGATGCACTCAGTTGCAATTAGTTAAATTGAGAATTTAAGATAATACAATATGCTTTAGATAATACAATATTCACATTCAGATCATCAAAACTTTCATAGTATATTAAGGTATGCATTCAAAAGTAAATTAAAGTAAACGTATAAATACTCATAAATATCAATACAACCACAGTTTGAACGTAAGATATTAGTGATTTCTAAACTTTCTGTTAACACTTTCAACTGAAAATTTTCACTTCTCATAATTCTTACACAAAATGATAATTCATATTCTGTACTGAAAATCAAATAAACAACAGTTTAATTTTAAGCTACCAAGATTTACTTATCTTCATTTTTAACACAATGAACTGAAAATTTTTGGAATTATAATTCTTACGTACTTATATTTCTTACATGAAATACATTCTTACAAACTTATAATTCTTACATACCATAACAGTTTACATTTACTTCTAATAATTATAACGTTCAAGACGACTTAGAATTGATAATTCAGAATACCCTCTAAAAGATAGAATCTTTAGAAATATTACAATTTTACTCTTCAATTATAGAAGCATAATAGTAGCAAAACTCACAACAATTCACTCTATTAATACAACTTCAAATTCTTAAGATATTATTTAATTATAATTCCTGAATTCAAATTTCTAAATTTATACCTAAATTCTTAAATATATTTTCTTATCTGAAACATAAATATCAATCAACGCATTTGCAAGCTTCAACGAAACCAATATTTGTTAGAAAACATTTACCTGAAGTGACATAAATGACACAATAGAAATACTATAACTAATAACCTCACTGCCTCAATATAAAAAATCCAAGGTACTTACCCGCCTGGACTGTAGAGTTGAAATTCTGATTGAAGCCTGGAACATGAAAGTGTTGAATCTCACAACTTAATTCTTTTATTGGACGCTGAAGGCACATGCACTAAATTACCACACAAACGTATATCACCACACTACACTTTCCGGACACTGATAGTCCTACAACTTAAAGATGCTGAAAATCTTCGGACAAAGGCTGTCCCACTAAACTTCAAGCGAATTGAATTTCGGATCCTGGTGGTCCTCTCTTTCAGCCGGACTGACGTCTGGAATCTTCTTTAGAAAAACACAAAGCTGAATTTCGGAGCCTGACGGTCCTTTCTTTCTTCCGGACTGGCGTCTGGAATCTTTATAAATCACAAAGTTGATTTTCGGAGCCTGACGGTCCTTTCGTTCTCCCGGACTGATGTCTGGAACTTAAAAACACAGAGCTGAAGTTCGGAGCCTGACGGTCCTCTCTTTCTCCCGGACTGACGTCTGGAACTTAAAAACACAGAGCTGAAGTTCGGAGCCTGACGGTCCTCTCTTTCTCCCGGACTGACGTCTGGAATCTTCTTTATAAATCACAGAGTTGATTTTCGGAGCCTGACGGTCCTTTCTTTCTCCCGGACTGACGTCTGGAACTTAAAAACACAGAGCTGAAGTTCGGAGCCTGACGGTCCTCTCTTTCTCCCGGACTGACGTCTGGAATCTTCTTTAGAAAAGCGCGGAGTTGAATTTCGGAGCCTGACGGTCCTTTTTTTTTTCACCCGGACTGACGTCCGTATTCTTTCTTTGTTAAGCACAAGAGTTCTCGTTCGATGACCAAACTAAAACTGCTTCGTGGATTTTCATCATACCTGCTGCCACCAAATTATTATAGCTGTAACGTTTCCGAGCTTTTATGGAAAAATAGCAAGACAGGATTGTCTTTTTAAATTTATTTAAAACTCAACAACAAATTCATTCGTGGTTAAATAAATGATGAATAGCGTAAATTGTTACATGGCTATATCTTACAGAAGGGAAGGAACGAGTTTCCCACAGTCTTTCTGACTACATGTTCATCCAACTCCACTGCTTCGTCTCTTCTCACAAAAGAGCAGCGAACAGCCGTGAACAAGTCGGCATCATAAAAGCATTAGGGGATAAAGACCCATTAGCCTTCAGGACATTCTTCCTGGCCGAATCGCTTACACCCTGGCTCTAAAAATGAGTTTCTTAAAGTTAGTCCAAAACAGGAAGTCTCTAATAATATCCAGCTGGTTATTTTCCTAATGATTCATTTGCTGTTACAGTTTGTCACAATATATATATATAGAATATAAAGCTCAAAATTAAAATCTTTTCATATGGACAAACTTATTGGCAGAAGACTTTAATAACGAATAATTTTTAATTTCAGTTTCTAATCTGTAAAATATATACATTCTGTAACATAAAAAGCAACACACGAAGAATGTAATCCGAAGAGTTATCCGAAAGGGACTAAATTGCGTATGCCCGCACCTTACGATAGAAATGAAAATGATTAATTTTTGGCGGCCAATGACTGACTAGCTGAATTCCAGCGCATTGCAACGAGGCATTCGGATGATGTATAAAATAGAGGACATTGAAATGCTAAGGCATAACTTCCATGCGAACGTGGTTCCGTTGACCTACGTGGACTGTACCAATGCCTCGCAGACAGGTTCACGAGCTGTATGAGCAGCTGTCATCATTTGAGAGAGGATGTGCTCTTGGAGTAAAGGAAGCAGGGTGCTCAAATCGCAGGATTGCTAAACATCTAGGTCAGAACGATGCTACTATTCCACGATGCTGGCACGAATGCGTGAAGCATACAGAGCATCAAGAAGGTAGCGGTGGACCGAGAGCGATGACAAAATGAGAGAACTAAGTGATCGTCATATAGGTGCTCACAGCCCCTTTCCAACGATCCGATGTGTAACCGGAACACCAATGACTGCGACTCAGGGAACGGGACTAAGGTCACGGAATCTATTACCCCGAGTGCCGTTTGTCGCTGCACACCACCAAGCACGTTTGCAACTGTACTGGGCGTATTCGGCTTGCATCTCACAGACTAGAGCAAAATTATTTCAGCGATGAGTCCCGCTTCGATCTGGGCTTCGATGACCAGTGAAGATGTGCCTGCAAACGTCCTAGATAGCCGTAAGATATTCACTTCATTTCACATGAGTCACATATGTTCCAGCAAATATCCATGGCCATTAAGATACATACATTCCATTTAAGTTAAATTATGCGTAAAAATTTAATTGGTAGTGTAAGAGCTAATAGAGTGATCCACATACCTGATCCTCGATCGGATCACTCGTCAGAAGCGGAAAGTTCTGTCGAGTGGTTTTGTATTATTAATAGTAGCTGCACACATCGAAAATCAAATGTTGTATTTACCGAATGTATTTTGAATTTTCCTTTTCTTCCCGTACACAAAGCAGATTTTGAAAAATCTCTTGGTTTAAATTTTCTGACACTATTCAAGATTTACAAAAGGTCCATTAAACAAACTCGAAGGCCTGTTGATCAGCAGAAATCTTTGTTTAAGATAAGGAAGTACAATGCGAATAACCATCTTAAAGATTTGTTTGCAAAAAGCAAATAAGTTGGTCTGAAATTTGCGTAATTTAAGAGCTTAATTCTGGGGATTAAGTATTACTTTATAAAAGAAAAATTTCTTTCAACTTCTTTCAACGTAAAACCTTTATTCATAAGGTATTATAATTCCAAAATTTTAATTCATTTCAGAAAAACTCTAAATTAGAATAATTTTATTGCGTTCTACAGGTTCTTGGATGAGGAGTAATTGACGATAACACTTGATGAAGAGTCAAAACAGAATTTATTTGAAAGGACATTTCAAATAAATTTTAAAATTTTAAAGAACATTTCAAATATTATACACAGGACATTTCCAAAGATACGTTTAGGGTCTTCGAAAAACTGCGATAAACACCCTGAAACAATCAGCAACAGCCTTCAGGCTATAACAGTGAAGACAGCTTCACCGCAAAGCACTAAAGTACAGCTTCCGACTCGGTCGATAGCTCTCAAGCTAATCTCTGAACTCAAGATAGTATACTACGCTACTAAATTCGAAATACTACTACTCTACTACTCCGCGTACAGGCGGGGTATATATAGCTTAAACTTACCGTTGAAAATATTTCCGAGAAAACTGTCAAGTAATTTCGCTAAATAAAACCGCTAACCCCGTTCTAGAATGTTCTAGCTCCGTCTATGGTACATCACCAGTTCTGTTGCCAAATGGGCGATTTCACGCCAAATCTGGCACGTGGCAACTCTGCCTTTCCCTGCCACTTTCTGGCAACCCTAATCCCGCTTTGTGGGGAAGCTATCTCAATGCAGCTGGGCATTTCGCAGCAGTATTATTCAAAGATCTAGAAATAGAAGATTGATCTAGAAATGACACAGTTCAGAAAAGTTATTACTATTTCTAGAATAGGGCGGAGGAATTAAATTAGTATTAAGCATTAAGGGGCTATTCCTAATTTAAATTATAATTTATATTTACAATGTGCATATTCTTTTTATCTTACATATATATATATATACTCATAGGATCACAAAAAGAGATGGAAATAAAAATAATGTAGCACTGTCTTACCTGCTGATTTCATTCAATCGTAAGGATCTAAACAACTTCGGAACAGAGCATACTAAAAAAATTCAAATAATTTGTTGACATAGTTTGATCAAATTAAGATTTAAAAAAATCGTGACCGCTTTAAAAAAAGGTACCGTCTTTTATCTGAAGATATTGCAATTTTCTTTTTATTTGAAAACTAAAACAAAGTTTAATATACTACAGAAAACAAATGCATTGCATACATTTGGGTATTTGATTTGCGAATTTATTATTATATACTCAGCCTCATTCTTTTTATGTCCTTTATCAGGTTTAAAATTAGATTTACCAGTTATTTAGAAAACAATTTCCTTTCAGGAAAAAAGATTTTATTCGGCTATAAATATAAACGAATTTTAATGTCTGAGAATATTCTAAGATGCTACGGTTTTCAATTATTAAATAAAACATGAATTTAATTAACTTCATCCTCTCCTATATGAAGAAATAAAGTAAAAATATGAAATTTCCTTATTTAGTTAACGGAAACCGTAAAGGTTATTAAGTGATCAATCAAATGTGAGAGATTTTAAAACTGGAGTGGATTTAAGAGGGATTTTCTATACGTAATTATTAAATGCTCTGAAGTAGTTGAAACTTGTTTAGATATATAGGAAATATTGCAGGAAAATTGTCCAGAAAATATGCACAAGTGATGTGCTTGAAATTCTGTGGAGTCTTCCGTTCACTCTTTCTCTCTCTAATTCAGTTATTTATTTCTAAGATCTTTACGACTTTTCGTAAGCGTTATTTTTGCATTCACATAACCTGTCAGTCATTCCAGAATTTTATTTTTGTTTTCTTAATCTGCATGAAAAAAATTAAAAATTCGTTTTGTGAGTGCTTAATTATTAATTATGACTTTAAAAAAGAAAAAGAATTAGAACTTTCAGTAAGAAAAAATTAGAATTAACCATTTTTTTAATGAAAACAGCTTTATATTTGCAATATGAAAGAATCAATAGCTGTGAATTAGAACTTTTGGTCCGTTTTGTTGAAAAGTAAAATTTAACGCCGAAATAAAGTGCTTTACGCTTGAAAATAACTTAATTTGTGTTAAAAAAAAGTTCCCATTAAATCTCTGTCTTCTTCTTCGCCCGTTCCTTTTTGGGGAGGGGATAAAGATTGTATGAACCTACTTGTGTGACAATCTTCCACTCATTTCGACTAATGAATCGAAATGTTGGATAATCGAGGCTGTTCTACACGGGAAATATATTAAATTTTTGTAATAATATTTTATTTATGAAAGCTATATCAAAGGAAGAAACGTTCAAAGTTTATTTAGAAAATTAGGCCAGTTTGTCTCATTTTGCAGATGGCGTAACTCATGATAATCTTTACCAGTTTTAAGAAGTTCTATCAGCTATCCTCATACAGTCTCTCTCATACTATTACACTCGATTAAAATGCCAAATAATTCCAAGTAGGAAAAAAAAGTGATTTTCATTTTATGTTCACTATTTTTTATTTATGTTTTATTTTTTTTAATAGTGAATGGTAAAAAATATTATGTTATATAAAATTATATTTGCTTATTGACCCTCATTTTTTATATAAAAGCATTTTATGTCAGATGATTTTTTTTTTTACTGTTTTTCTACTACTTTTAATAAACTCTTCATGTTCACATGTAAGTGCTCTCTTGCTGAGGCATGCATGTTAAATAAACATCAAGATATCTTGTACTTCCATCACTGAATTCTTTTCAATTATTTTCTGCATAGTCGTAAATGTAGTTTCATCAATACAAAAATTAAAAAAAAAATTTTTCTTTGTACTTATTGATTTCGCCTAGTCATTGATTACAGATTAAATAAAATATTGTTATCAGTAAATAATAATGTATTGCAACCACATATTGTTGCAGTAGTATTAATGCTAGACCCATAAACTTGGAAGAGAAATTTATTTGGGATACCTTCACGAAAATTAGTAGCTGAAGAAAAGGCAAGTGAAGTCATAGAAAGTAAGGGATTCTAATATATTGAGGAAAAAAGTATTTTTGAAACGCTAAAAAATTTTCAGATACTGTATTTTAAGATTCTTGATATAAATTATGCTGATTATTCGGTTAAGCTGACGGAAATCTACGCTAAATATTTAAAATAATTTCATCTGAATTCTGAGGAAAAATATTTTGAGGTAGACGAATCAATAACAGTAACATAACACAAAATTTGTAAATAAATTTCTGATAAGTATTTTCAGTGGAATTGAACTTTCTCAAAATATTTAGTTTTAAAACTATTTTTTGAAACAAATAGCATTCAATTTCAAAGAAGTTGATAGATGGCAGCACTATGCAATTAAAAGCATTGTCATTTTAAGAATTTGAGAGATGCTAAAAAGGATTTTGGTATCCCCACATAGGTTTACAGTACAACTCCTGTTTTTTTCCCATTTCCTAAGTCTTGATTTAGCTTCACCATACTTTCTATAGTTAAAGCTGCAAGGAGTATCTTTTATGGTGCCTCGTTGCCTTGAATCCCAAACTCTTTTCCGTAGTGTCCTCCTTCCGTATGTCCTTCCGTATGCTAGTTAATGGTTAATCCAACTCTGTTGCTTATAGAATAGTTTGACTCCGAGCGCAGACAACGAAAGCAAGACAGCATTAGGCAACATAATCGCCTAAGGAAGCAGATTTCGGAGTCACCAACTAAATTGTTTTCACAAGCGACAACTATATAAAGGTACAGTTTGCTTTGAATTAATAATACTGTACAAAGTCCGAGATCCGGACGTCCAATATCCGGAATGACCTGAAATCTGGGAAGCCACTAACAATTGGTTTTTATGCTTAGGCATGCGCATTTTTTTTTTTTTTTTTTTTTAGTGTACGAAATAAAGAAAACATATGGAGAATTCCGATTCTTAATTTCACTTCGGCACTAAATAGAACACCTCGTTATTGAAAAAACAATAATTTTAGGATAGCCGCCCAGACAGTATAGTGGTCAGGAGAGCTGTCTACAATACCAAAGAGCCTGTGTTCGAATCCCGGAGAAGGCAGAGAGACATGCCCGGAGAAGGCATGACTGCAATTGTCCGTCCCTTCATAGGTGGCAAAGGTGGCCCACCTATTGGGTGCCTCCATAATAAAGAGACCACCAGTTCTGGCCTTCGTATAGATTAATGGACTCTGTTACTAACTGTTCACAATCTCCCATTGGAAAAAAAATGAGCATAAATTTGTGTAATCAATAATTTGGCTGTGTATCTGCTTGGCATACATCTCAAATTTATTATCTAATGTTTTATATCCCTGGCGAAAATCATTATTTATTATATTTTGCTTTCATCACCGTATGTTTATCAACACATGACAACTTGAGTAATGACTCATGCAGCGAAAAACAATTTTTTATATTAGTAATTGAATAACAAAGAGTATGGAAACCTTTTACATTGACATTAAACTTGGCGATAATTAAAGATGTAAGTTAAATGAGCTAAATGTTGACGGGGAAAATTTTTAAAAAAATTTCTTTTTACATTTAGTGCTATTTAAATTAGGAATAACTGATTTTTTATTCATATAAACCGAAAACCGGCGCCAGAGCTCGTATTGTTGCAGTAATGAGTTGCAGTGACATACACCGGGCGGCAGAATTTAGGGAAGACAAAATTTAGAGAAGCACCGAGTAACAAAATTAAGAGATGGTAAAATTTCCAGAATTCAGGGAAAGGTGTGGAGAGTTAAAATTAAGGGACGGCAAAAATTCAAAACTTAGGGAGGCGCTTGGTAGCGGAATTTAGAACCCGCAGAGGTTTGCATTCAGACGGCAAAATATCTAGCGCCGGCCCTCGGTAAGCTCAATCATATATAGAAATTTATTTTTTCAGAACTCAGATCAGCCTTAAGCCTTAATTCAGCACATTCAATGCAAGAATTAGACGTAAGTATAATCAATAACTAAATTAATACGATTCAGGCTTAATTGTCTCAGTGCGCGATAGAAGCAAGGCAAAATTTAAAGGAACATTTCGTCGCCATGCTACATAGCCAATCATGTATAGCGGACACTGTTAAGCTAGGCTAAAATTATACTTTACTGATTCCAAAGAATTTCAGTCAATATAGCAGATTGCGCTGTTCCTTAGCTTTCTGATTTGATCCAGCTTATTATTTCTTGTAGGCTGTTATAATTGCAGCAGTTTTATGAAAACTAATGTTTGAACTTTCGATTATGTCGGAAGGAGAAGGAAATTCTAAAGGAAATCCTAGAGCTGCAGTAGGATCTACAAAGTAGAAGCATGTTTCCATGTCCATTAAACAAAAAGTGGAATTGCTGCAAAAATGGATATAGGTATATCCGTTTCAAAATTATGAAAGGAGTATGGCATTGGAAAGTCAACTGTATATGACATAGCAGAAAAAGGGGGAACTTTTATGAATTTTTGTGGATTCCGACACCCCACCCGCAATGAATAACAAAATTATTCGCTATGCTAGAAGTGACGATCATGACAAAGTGATGATTGAATGGTTAGACAGAGACGCAGCGAGGGCGTGCCATTAATGGGTCAAATGCTAACGGCTCAAGCCAAAATATTTCATGAAGAAATGAACTTAAAAACTGAGTGCACATAGAAGGGTAGACTGGATAGCCAAATAGATAGACTGTGATAGACTGGTTAACCAAATTTTAAAATTGCTGTGGTATAATGGAATTAAAAATTTCAGTTGAAAATGTTTAGCTGCTGAACTATTTGCAGATGAATTCATTGAACGCGTTAATAGTGAAACGTTACCTCCAAGAAAAATTTACAACATGGACGAAACTTGTCTTTTCTGGCAATATGAACCGGGAAATAGCTTGGCAACCTCTACAGAAAAGGCTCCAACTGGTGTCAAAGATTCCAAAGCTACTAACAATTTTAGCAGGCGCAAATGCCGCTGTAACAAGTGTAAACTTTTCGTAATCAGACAAAATACGCGACCTCGAGCATTTAATGGAATAAAGATTTTCCTGTTATTTATCTTTCAAATAAAAGAGCACGGATGACACAAGCGTTAAAGTATGATTGGATTAAAAATCATTTCATACCGGAGACTCGGCAAAATTTGATTTCGGTTGGTTTACTTGATGACGCAAAAATTATCATGATTGGATATAACTGTTCGGCTCTTATTTCACTTAAAGTTTTAATGAAAGATAATGTATCCGTGTTATTCTTTCCTCCAAATTCTTCATTCAGGCTATGGATATCAGAATAGTGCGCGCGCTGAAGTGCAAATACAAAGTCGCATTTTAAAAATCCATGTTGAATTTCTTGAATATTGGCAAGACTTTTTAAGAATTTTTGAAATATTTTAGCATAAAATCTGCCGTGTGGAGCATCGCAAGATCGTGGGCGGATGTGCCTCCAGATACTTTAAAAAATGCTTGGCATAATTTATAGCCAACTACTATATTTTACGGTGAGGATGATGAAGATGGTAGTCACGAATTTGAAGGCTTTCGGATATCGCAAACCACAGTTGCAATTTTCCAATTAATGGATTTTGTAAAGAAATGTGGAAAAGCGGTAATAAATGATGATATAGCAAAGGTTTTCATTGCGATCACAATGCTCCCCTCAACAATCAATTAATGGACTACAAAATCTGTAGTATGGTTCTAGATCCAAAAAACCCTGATCTCGATAGTGAAGAAAGAGAAAGAGAGGTTATTGAAGACGAAAAAAAATTGATTTAGTCGGAATTCTCGACACAGCAACTACAGGACTTGAACGGTGGAACTTTGTAACTGAACAAGAGATTATGCCTGTCGATAGAATTGAGGAGAAAGTATTAGCGCAAAAAACGAAGCAACTTAAACAATTTACATTCAAAGAAACGTTTACAAAGAAAGACAAACACGAAACGTTTACAAAGAACATAAACAAAGAAATATTAATATTTTTTTGTAAATTTTGATACCCTTTAGATCATAATGGCTTCATTATTTCATAAATCACGATTTCATATTTTTAATTTTATAATTTCTACATGTCATCTTACTAGATTTAAACTGATGACTAATATCCAGAAAAATCTCGAATCCGGAATCGCCGAAGTCCCGACGAGTCCAGATCTCGGACTTTGTACTGTATACTCACTCAATTTACATGGGGCAGCAACTGTAATGACATCCAATGATGCTGAAAGCTATTTTAAAGTGCAGTTGCTTGAAGAAAAAATAAATGAAATTAAATGAGGACGTTTTTCATATATATACATTACTCACGTCATTAGGATCACAAAAACAAAATGGATTCCTACACCACAAAAATATTTTATGATCGTGAACTTTGCGATCCTTTTTCCATTTAGCTCTGCAAACCTTAAAGTTAACTGGAGATCTTAACTATACGAAATAAAAAAAATGCTGTTTAAAAAATCTGAAAAACTTACTTTTGGTAACTCTTCTGATACTCCAATCCATAAAGAGTCCTCCAATGGGGGCCAGAAAGATACCCGTTACTTGAAATAGACCGTAGGTTTCGGAAAAAAAAGAATCTGAAAAATAATTCTTGGTTAAAAGAAGGATTAAAAGTGAAAATTAATATCTGTTTTGATTTCTTCTATAGAAGGAAAAGATACTTTGACAAAAACTTTCTCGCTTAACGTCTTAGTATGCTGGTGCAACTTAAGAGTAAACACTCTTTTAAGCGTAAAAGAAACAAACCAATACAAAATTTAAAATTAAGTAAGAGAAAAGTTATAAAATTGGACTCTATCGATTTCGATAGCGTTCAGAGGTAGGTCTTTCTTCCTCTGGAGCAAAATATTTTGCTCCTTAAACTGAAGCACCTATGTCAGATAGATGGAAATTTATTCATAATCAACGAAACTCTAACGTTCCTTTTGTGCTAAATTTTAGCTGCCATTACGTTTCTTCTTCTTTTTTTTTAATTTAAGTAACAGTCGATTAGTAGCTAAATTAAACAGTTTTCACTTTTAAAGAGTCTTATCTTGCACAAATAATGCTAAGTAATCACAAAATTGCTCATGCCCAAGAAATTATAACATTATCAACAATTAAAATAATAAATGATTGGAATTTTCGTGAATTACTTTACACATTAAAAGCAAGTTCAGTACGTTTTGACTGTTTCGTTCCTAATAAAAGATTTTTGACATTTTTATAGTAACAATGGCTGTTTTGTTTGCATGAAGAATAGGAAAAAGTACCTGTTTCTTCAGTTTAATAGAGCCATGTCTTTGAGCGATAAGATGTTGAATACAGGTAGTTTTGATCCGGGTTAAAATCCCAGCAAACGGGCTGACTACGAAGGAATTTTTCAAGATCAATAAACATCAAGGTTATGCTCTTCAAAGATCAAACCGTTCTCATTCCGCTGTTGGAGACAGTGCCGTCATTGCATCACCGATGTCGACTAAAGTCCATTCGTTCGCTGATTGGAGAACCACATACGCAAAGCATTCACACTGGAGATCGGCAAAATCGTTATTTTTATGGGATCGTATCAGAACCGACTACTCACTGAAATGAATCAGTTTTTTTACAGCTCGCCGCTTTTTAACCGTTGCGCCAAAGTCGAGACCTTCACCCTGGGTTTACCTTTCGAAGTTGGATGTCCAGACCCTGCGGGACCCCCCAATGACGGCGCGGACCCCACAGTCCCTGCCCGGCTTTATACGTAGCCTCAGCAAGGACGAAAACGTTGAAACTTAATACTAAATAAATTCGTCTTGGTGCCTTGCCTTACTCCGTCAGTCCCCGTCACTGGAGCTATGAGGGCCAAACCCCCACCGAGAAGGCCCATAAATCTACGTGCTATATAGCTCCACCACAGCCAGAGGAACAGACACGACAGTACCAGTACGGTTCCTGCCAAGCTTGAACCAACCTGAGAATAAACCCGAGCTCTAGTCCTGTGAAGACAACTTATATGCCCCCGTGGTTGAGACTGTCTAAGTACAGATCCTAGCCAGTACTTCCCAGGAATTCTCTTGAGTCAACCCCCGGGGGGGCAGCTTTTTAACAATAATCTTGATGAAAAATATCGTGAAAGTTGAATGAATCGGTTAGCGAGGGTGAAACGACGAGTCTGTGGTACCGGAAACGGCTAGCCATGATGGAGCGAAAAGTGAAAACAATCGAACTTTTTAGATGAATCGACTCAATGAAACGTTAACTGCCTGAACTTTTTTTTTCCTTTCTTTTCCAAATATAGTTTAAGATTTCCTTAATTCTTTCTGTGTAGAACTAGCGATACAAATCTAGAATTAAGAAAACTAGGGAATGATAAAAATTAAAATCACTTTTTAACATGGAAGAATAAGCATTTCCCTCTCCCTTAAATGGTAATGGAATTTTCTGCTTTCAACAAAAGCTCCTCTCATTTTTGGCAAATCAGGTGATCGCTCTCTCAGTAAACTGAATCAGTTCGTGAGTAAACAGCAGATTTCTGCTCCTGACATACTTCCAACAAGAGCTTTTCGTGAATTCTAAGACCGCCACCACTCCATTTTGCGGAATCATTGTTCATAAGATCAATAAAGTGAATCGGTTCTTTGGATCAGTTCCGGGGTGGATCATCCAAATCTAAACCACACTAACCGAAACAAAGCTTTACGAGTCAGTAACGGCGACGTCATCATGCTGGTTTATATTGGCAGTACCGTAACTTTAAAATTTTCATAGTTCCACGCGTGTAATACGAATACGAGTACATTTCTTTTAGAAAAGTCCTCCTCGAAGCCATCATTTCTCTTAGACAGGTAGCCCGATAGACTTCGAATGCTTTACCATATTTAAATAATTTAAATCTTTAACGTTTCAATGAAAAAAAAAAGGTAAAAAAAATGAAATGAAAAATATTCAATTAAAAAAAAAGTTGGGTAATTTGAATGTAGCAAAAAGCAGAATACTTAAGGGTTAGATTAGGTTGCCTTTCGGCCTAAGGACAGAGACATCATTCGTGAATGACTTTCTAAGGTCACTGACTTGAGTTCACATCACACACGCCGAAGCCACAAAAAACAACCATGCAGCCAGTTCGTTCGCCTGGGATGGAGCCAGGTTGGACTTCCGGTATTCAGTGGTTAAAAACTCGGCAGCTGGTGGTTCGTCTACTTTATGAAGTGGAGGCCTTCGTGGAGGGCTTTCTAACGAAAAAGGGCTCGTACATATACATAGCGAAAACTACGAAATACACACAAAAAGGAAATACCTTACACATGGGGAAAAACACAAAACCATGCAATTAGCTCTTTCATCTGGGTTTAAACCTGGGTCGAACTATCAGTAGTCAGTGTTCCGTAAATACTTGTCCACTGGTGGGGCTCGTAAGAACTCACACGATTACAATCTATACGTTGGTATAGAATTTTCTTATGAACTGAATTCTCTTTTTGAGGTAAAAAGTACATCGTAACTTGATTGCTTTTATTTCTTATACCGCTGACAGGAATGATAACAAAATTTGAAACGATCAAAAAGGGACAAAATATAACTAAAAAGTATATATTTTTTGTACATTAAATGCAGAAGTTACAATGTATTCTTTCAAACTTTAAATTTGAAATCTTTCGCAAAATACTTGTGAGAACGAAGAGAAAGTATAAAATAATTTTGCAACAGTACCTTCATTTCGATCAGTTGTAGTTCTTTCTGACCATAGATGAAGAGTTCCGACATAAATAATGGTGTATAGAAGTAACCAACAGAACCAGTATTGGTGTAAGAAGAAGGACCACGAAAACAGAGAATTCCGAAGCGGTATTTCTTCTTGCTTCTCAGTTTCACCATCTATAAAATAAAATACATATTTAAAAAAAAGAAAGAAGAAGTGCGAAACTGTAATATAAAATCTCCAATTTTAATACCAACTAGGATAATAATTTAATATTAATACATATATATATGCGTGCAAAATAAAAAATATATAACTATAAACTATACTTCAAACTGCAATAGCCATTTAATTCCTCTTTTTAATTTGGGTACTTCCCCTCTATACATTAAAAATGCTAATAACTTTTTCTAAAGTACTTCTTTCAAAAATAATTAGGTTATGCAATCATGTCTGCAAGGTGGTGAAATCTTAGTCAATCAGGTCAAATAAATTTGTATTATAAATACCACTGCGACTAACTACGCACTTACCTTCTTCCCGCTTCGCTTGTTGCTAGCAATCGTGCTCCTGTTTGTTCGTTGTTAAGCTGTAAATTTGCTATATACAGAAATTGTGGAGTGTATAGCGCACCTAATGTGCATCTTCAAGTGTTATCCTTCTAACTACGCAGTATAGTCTCTCCAAGTTATTACAACGCAAAGAACCAGAGCCTGTACATTGAAGAATTAATTGTTCTCCCAGTCATCATATGATGGCTGCGCTAAGAAACAATTGGTGACCTCAAAATCAACTATTCTAGATTTTATGTTCTCTCTCTAAATTTACCTGTTCTCCCAAATTCGAGATCTTTCCACGTTACATAACGCTGCTTGAAAAACGGTAACTAAAACCTAAAATTAACCAATCACAGCTTAGTTATACTTATGCACCTACTTAGTATAAATATTGCGTCGCAAGGAATTACGTCATTTAATCCTTTTCTAACGTCTACTCTGCCAAGAAATCCGCGCTGCTTATGCTTTCCTGTCTAAGATGCTTACGTCGTACTTTTAAAAACCAGTGTGCAGAAAAACTGTCGCATTTAGCTCTGATTCGATAGATGCCTTGTCTACCAAAATGATTTGATATGTATGAAAATAAAGATTGGTGATTCGTCAAAATATAGTTTTTGTCTGTCGCCTTCACTCTCAGCCATGAGATGACTATCAAAAGTTAAAAATACCGGTGTCTTCTACGCAATTAAAATATCATATATATATATATATATATATAAGGAAAATAAATATAAATTAAGTTAAAATGTGCAAATGGAGCAACAAAGAAGTTCCTAAACTATTACAGTTACAAATAAAATCTGAGTACTTCCCAAATAGAAATAAACAGAAAATAAAATAAATAAAAATATAAGGACATCAAGGTAGGGAATAAACAAAAATTTCTTGAAAATGTTTCAATAATATTTGAAACTGTGATCGGTACAAAAGTAATCAATTAAAAATTAAGTGGTAAATTAAAACTAGGAATGAGAAGAAATATGTAGTTATCCTTGCTCGCTCTAAAGGGGATAAACTAGCTTGAAAATCTTTCATTATTATTATAGCCATATTTCTGACCCACAAATGAAAACAGAATAAATGAAAAACTTTAAAATAAGAAAAAAACATTTAATAAAATTAGAAATAATGAATTTTATATCATCTGCTGTAAGGGATAGCCGACCATATCTAACAAAAGAAATTAAGATAATTTGTTTCTGAAAACTCATTTCCTGTCTCATCAAAAAGGAGGTAATGAAGTTAGATCCATGAAGACACTGCTTCCAAAACTGTCGTGGAATTGAAAAAAAGGGAAATTTCTTCCCGCCTCGTTTTTAATGTAATGACTAAAGAACAGAAAGAAGATCGAGTTTTTGCATGTCATGGTCTGATCCAAACGGCAGACATTGTCAAACAAATCGTGAATGGAGATGAAACTCATGATCCTGAGAAAAAGTAGTAATTCTGTGCTCGGATCGGTGAAGGTTCATGATGGCCATAAAAACTTCCGTTTCTGTGGTTGTAAAATGTTAGAGAACTTTTCTGAATGAAAAAAAGATGATTCACGAAGAATTTACTTCTAAAAGAATTATGGTGAACTCTATATTTCATAAAGACGGGATGGACAGAGTTTCGAAGAGAATACAAGAGTGATAGGTTTGGGGAAAAAAAACTGATGCCAGCTGCTCAATAATGCGTTGTGAGGCTAATTCTCGTTAAACAGTTTCTGATAAAGAATTAGGTCACAACTATAAACTATCCCCTTTAATTCACCAAACTACTGGAGACTACTTTCTCTTTCCTTAAATTAAATCTCGAAGTTCAACAATTTAAGAACACTGAAAAGATTCAGAAAACCCTGAAAACCAGACGCTTAGACAGTATTCCAAAAAATTGAGTTCTACGAAGGAATCAAGCATCTGCACGAATGCACCAAGTGTTGTATAAACTTAAAAAGATTGTATGTTTTAAGCTCGGATATAAGAATACTGTTTTCTTCAGCTTTTAATTTGTTCGAATTCATTCCCAAAATTTTGGAGACGCATTTCGCTATTGCCAGAACTACGTATAGTATTCTACCAACTCTCTGATAGCAGTTTATCCTACACTGATAAACCTTTTCTGGTTTAGAGTAAAACATGTCTGGTAATAAAGTTTTCACATGTCCCCAAATGACTGCATATTCGGAGAAGCGTTTTGTAATTATCAATAGAGATGGTAGTTTGTAGCGCTAAGGTTAAGAGAATACCTTGAACGGGACGATTCTTCTCATCCAATCTAGTAATATATGCAGAATAATTAAAGAATCACGAAATCTAGCATTATTAGGATAATTTTCCAGCAAAACTATGCCGAGAGCCTTGCGACCTCTAGAGAAAGCCTAGTCAATAAGACCAGAAAAGTTCTAGAAGACTTGCAGGACCTTGTACAATATATTGTTACTAAATGCCTGCAGTAAGACAACTTTCCCTCAAGGCGGATTTAGGGTTGACAGATAATGGCAAGGGAAGGCATGATTGCCAAATTTGGTGCTAAATCGCCCATTTGACCCACAAAATTGGCGATATGCTATAGACAGATGGAGAACATTCTGAAGCGAATTCTTACCGGTTTGGCCTGGAATGTTTTCGAAGGCAAGCCAAAAGCTCTATAAACCCTGCCTGTGCGCAGAGTAGCAGCCTAGTCAAAGTAGGTCTATACATACAATCGTCGTACAATGCGTAGTCTTTAGTCTGGAGTTGAGTTGGTCATCCACTGTATCGCGAGTTAGTCCATCGCAAAAGTATCTCGTCAATGCATCGTTGACGCTATCGAGTGTATCGTCGAGTGCATCGCGAGTTGTAGCGTGGAGAGTCTCGAGAGTGCGTTGAGTTCCGAGAATGATCAATCCGAGTCGGGAGCTGCACTTTAGTGCTTTGCCGTGAAGCTGTCTTAACCGTTATAGCCTGATAGCCTGAAGGCTGTGTTGCTGATTGTGTCAGCGTGTTTGTCGTAGTTTTTTTTCTTCGACGATTGTAAACGTGTTTCTGGAGCTGTCCTGAGTAATACTGGCTAATAAATTGTGTTTTCATTCTGCATCAAGTGGTGCCGTTAATCACTCCAAATCCACAAACCCGTAAGAACGCAACAATATCAAGAACTCCGGAATTAGTGATCTTATACAAAGAATCTGAGAAAAGCCTAGCATCAAAGCCCGAGCTGCGTTGCGAAACCACACAACATCGTGGATAATACTACGCTAAAAACTGTACTTCACCCTCGCATAGTGACAAATGCTGACGTTTACTTACTCTCCTGCGCGGGTGACTTTGTTTCTCGTCGCTTTCCGTCTGAGTGGTTACACTTGCAGTACAGGAGAGGATGGCCTCTCCACTTTTACCTCACTTTCTTGACCGTTCTCGGAGTTTCACTTGCTAGCTCGTCAACATCATGTGTCCTCAGAGGCCTAATTTTCTAATCTAGTTTTTAAGGCCCCATCTAGAGCCACGCAAGCAACTTCAAATTCTCTGTCCATTACCAAGATGGAAGGTAACGCATTTCTGATCGATTGGTGTTGACCACTTAGCTATCAGTTGCTATCTTTATCACTTATGCTCTTATCGTTTAGTAAAAATGTTATTACTAGTGAGATTAATCCAGATCTCGGTAACCTATGACCGGCGAGTCACCCAGTGACCATTTCATAATTTCTAGTGACCCTCTTGAGTTCCGAAAATAAAGTACTGTATAACATATAAAAATAAATTATAAAACATAAATATGACAAGAGCACTTGAAGAATACATACAAAATAAACTGAAGACAAATAATGACAAAAAAATCTGAAAGATTTCAGATTTCAAATTACGTCCAAAGCGGCGTTTTTTTAACATTTTGTGTGTTACCTTTATTTATTAAATAGAATGTTCTTCACACTTAAACCATAAAATTCAATTCAACAGCGATATCACAAAATACTTAAACGAGCATATATTTAGTATTTCCGATGGAAAGTCTCGCGCCCTGTAGATAATTTTTTTCCCGTTCAGTGTTGCCATTGCTCGCTTTCAAATCCTTCAGTTTCTTAATCAAAAACACATAAATACTTTATAAAATATGAAATAAATAATAAAACAAATTCCAAATTTGGGCTTCCAGATGCCCATATTTGAATGGAGACGTACACTGCGGGGGGGGGGAGACAGTTCTATGTCTTCCGTTCTACTGGGCCGATTATCGAAATTGAACTTGGGTGTTTCATGTATCGAAAGCGAGACTTAGAATCTGTATTAGATTTATATATAGCATTGTTATAATGTAGGTACTTTGACACAAAATCGGACGTTTTCTGAAATGACATGCCAATTGTTTTCTATATTTCGATTCTACGCATCAAATTATGCCAAACTGCCAAGTTTTGTAAAATTCGTGCGAGTGGTTTTTAAAAAATTAACTCTTAAAATTTTAGCTCGTTAATATTAATTGAATTTGGTATGCATTTATTAATATCTCTTTTTTATTAAACTTATTCGATTCTTCCTTTCACATTTCGAAATTTAGGTACGTTCCAAATAGAATTCACCCCTTTTTTAGGATTTATTTTTAAAATTTTCATTTTTAAATAATTTTTATAAATTTTTCGGAAAACTTTTTGAATTACGACCTATAAAATTTCTGCCACTGTCTTAAAGTAGATTCCTTTCTAAGCACACCGAGAAAAAATTGGAGCATTTTATTCGAAATTTTTTAAGATATGCGTGAATATACATTTTGGCGCGTTTGGAAAATTTGGCGTATAATCAGCGATAATAACGAAAACGTGATTTGCTCACTCTGTTAAAATTATTTGAAAGTATTAACGATGACTTCCTTTTTTCCGTTCGTGGACAATGGAAAAAAGGAAAGGAAAGTAGGTTGCTAAAAATTAAGAAGTTAGCCAAGCAAATTATTCTTGGCACACACTGCAAAAATTTCCCTAAGATAAATTTTTAAATTTCTCCATAAATTTCTCACCGAAAATTACAAAATTTCATATCTAGGCATAATTTGAAACGTAGAATCGAAATATGGGAAACAAAGTGGTATGTTATTTCAGAAGAAGTCGGATTTTGTGTCAAAATACCTATGTTAGGACAATGCTATTTTTAAACCTAATATATATGTTAAGTCTCGTTTTCGAGACATGAAAAACGCAATTTGAATTTCGTCAATTGGCCCAGCAGAGCGAAAGATATAAAACTATCCTTTCTTTCTTTTTTTTATAGCGCAGTACGCGTTATTCAAAATTTGATAGCTCTAGATACCGTTGTTTTATCACAATACGAGAAACATACACACATTTATGCAGATTCTTCATTATTTAATTTCTTTAAATATGATACAGGGCGATAATACTTGGTGGCAACAGTTTAAAAGTGATTCGCCATTTATAGCGCATCAACGCAAAATGCCAAAACGAAATGACTAGCCATTCTGGGCAAGTTTCCCCTTTGGGCTAATAATAATCGTTTAATTACAAAATTGCAATAACGTATAGGCATTTTTTATTTTTAAAAGGTAAAAAAACTTTAACATAATTTCAAGGACAAATCGATGAGATTGGCAATGCCGATCCCCAATTCATAAAACCAAAAAATTGGCCATTTTGTTGGTTTTATGAATTAGGGATTTGCCATTTTGTCCGCTTTCGATTAAGCTTAAAAATGCGAGCAAGTATTTGAACACGCAACTTTATTTTAAGTAGGAACAGGAGCAGCTGAACTAGCGAAAATTCAGATGCTTGGTATTTGTCTTAATAACTATAAGCCGGACTTCACTGAAGTTACGTCACAAGTTCATATTCAGGACAACTATTCGATATGGAAGAGAAAAATAAAATTCATTCTGTTATGTTTATTTTTATAACAATTAGCATCAGAATTGTAATTTTTATGTTCAAAGTTTAAAGCATTTTGCAATTATTTTGTCAATAAAATATATCTTAGTATTCGCCCAAAATAGATGGTTTTGAAATGAAAATACCACTGACCCGAAACATCCTCTTAATACACATATTTTGGTTGATTTTGACCCGCAGCCAGAAAAGGTTGCCGACAGCAGGATTAATAACTTATCCAAATGTGTATTTTAACTTAGACTGAGTACGTTAATCTAGGTTTCAAGTAACTTTCTAAGTAAAAAATCTGATGTATATACCACATGACTTCCTTGTACGAAATATTAAATTATACGCACTTTGCATTTCGTTTAAACTTATTGGATTGAATTAAATCTGCTTCGTCGATAGCGCATAAACCACAATAGAATAAATGCGCTCTTTAAAATTCACTATATTTGCTTACCATAGCGACACTCTGGCGATAGCTTCACTTAACAGAGTTACATCTCATTCATTTTATAACTCAGAATGCGCAAAAATTATGTATATCATCTGAAGAATTATCTAATCATTGCCACATGTTCTATTCAAATACTATGATAAATATAAAAAGATGTATAAAAGAAATTAAACAAACAGAAAAGAAAAAAAAGATTCACTATTACGTTCTCACTTTGCGACAAGGCAAAAATGCAGAAAAACTCAAAATATCTATATTAAAAATTACGAAGTAAATCTTAAACACTTATTTCCTCGAATAAATTCCTGAATGGATTAAGCATGATTTAATCCGCAATAATAAAAGAAGGCGTTATCTTCTTTGTTGCGAAGCTTCATTTTTCTAGATTAGCAGGCAATCTACTATTCTCCTAGGTTTTAAATGTAAACAAATACGACTTCCATGAGAAAAATTATTAGGTTTAGCCGCACTTAAACAACTTTTAAATTGTTGTTATTTTTATAATTCTTGCATGCAGATTTATTAAAGACATAAAATCCTTAACCGCAAGATAAGAACAACGTAATTCAATCATTTCTAAAGCAAAAAATACACAATTTACCAGAGCTCACTGAGCCGAGTAACAGAGTGGATATATATACATATATGTATATAAATAAAGTATATAATTATATATATATATATATATATATAATTATATACTTTTGGTACTGCCGATCGCAACCAAAATAGGAGGTGCACATTTACATGTTATAGCAGTCCTATATCCAAAATTTCAACTTTCTAAAGGTACTCGTTTTTGAGTTATGCGACATACATACGAACGTACGTAGGTACAGACGCCACGAAAATGTCTCTTCAGAATTCATTTTAAATCAGTTTTATAATTTTTTTGGGAAAAAAATAGTTATTTACTCTGTCCTTACGTACGGATGTCATTCAAAAAGATCGTTAAATTGCATTCGATAGCGGTCAAAAATGGATATTTTCGTTGGAATATGATACCTGAAATTTTTCGCTATTAAAATACTTCCTCTTTACTTCGTACAAAGAAGTAAAATCCGCAATGAAATTGATTTTAACACTACTGTGTACAGTAAACCCCTTGCAGTTTGTTTACCACCCCATGCTAAGTCATGCCACCCTGTTAAGGAAAAAAAAGGCTTCTTTTTACTATTATGTATTTCGCGCGCTCAAAGTTTGTTCCTCAGAATCTTTGCTTACCAATGAACTTAATTATTAAAGAGCAGTTGCTATTGACCGAGGATTTTCTCCCGTAATCATTGATAAAGCCGTTAAAAAAATTTCAGATTCCCATCAAAGAAGACATTCCACTGTTAGAAATAATATTAATGATCTTGTCGTGCTTCCATTTTACCCTTCTGTTAGTTATAAAGTTGCACGGATTCTCCAGAAATTCAATTTTCAAGTTAGTTTCTCCCCTATCAAGAAAATTAACGGTTCGATTCTAAAAGATTGCGTTTCTTCTTCCGTTGGTGAATTGGATTTTCTTGAGGCTTTTCATATTCACAAAAATTTAGCATGTTTAGTGAATGATTTTAAGTCCAATCCAGTCCTTCCTAATGCTTTTAAAATTCTATTAACATAATTCTTGGTTATCGTTTTTGCCGATAGATGGCATTGCCTCCTCGCGCATGGTACTACCCGAGGGTATAAAATGCCGTTACTGAGGTTGCTTTCCCTTTCTAGAAATTTCGTTCTCCTGATGAGAAGCGACCCGTAGCTGCCTTTGAAATCGATTGAGTGTTTTAGTAAATGCACGTCAAATACAATGTTGTTTCAGCGATTTTGATTATTCGCTGTTATTTGAGATGTAATTACTCCTCTAAATTATGGGCGCCTTTAGCACCACTAGTGTTCTGCCACTTAAGAGGATATGCGCTAAGAAATACGTCCTCCAAAAATAAATTACGTTTAATAAACAAACTGGTCATGCTTCTAAAATTTCATCTGGCCATCCACTACACTGCAAGTTTCAGTGTTTCAATCTACGCAACGTTTTTCTCAGCCATGACTAAAAAGTGAATTGGTGCGTTCTTTAATTAAGCTATCATCTAATATCAAGTTATCTGCAACAAAATAAATTTATTCAT